>RXID01011047.1:0-46104 GCA_005019695.1 Trichopus zeylanicus subsp. travancoricus
AGAAGTTGTAGTAGCGGTAGTAGAAGTAGTGGTAGTTATATTAGTAGTAATAGTAGAAGTAGCAGTAGTAGCAGCAGTAGCACTTGTAATTTTCGTAGAAGTAGTGGTAGTAGCAATAGCAGTAGTAGTACTACTAGTAGTCATGGTAGAAGTAGTAGTAGTGGTAGGGGTTGTAGCAGTAGTGGTTGTTATCATTGTAGTAGTAGAAGTTGTCATTGTAGTAGTTGTACTAGGAGAAGCAGTAGTAACAGAAGTAGTTGTAGTAGTAGTGGTAGTAGTAATAGTAGTAGTATTGGTACCAGTAGTAGTAGTAGTAGTAGTAATAGTAGCAGAAGTTATAGTAGTAGTGATCATAGTAGCAGTAGTAGTAGTCGTTGTAGTAGTAGTTGTAGTAGAAGTTGTAGTAATTGGATTAAGAGTAGTAGTGGTAGTAAAAGTAGTAATAGCTTTCGTAGTAGCAATAGTAATAGTAGTAGTAGTAGTAGTACTAATAGTAGTGGTAGTGGTTGTAAAAGTAGTCGTAGTAGTAGTTGTTGTTGTTGTTCTAGCAGAGGTAATAGTAGTTGTAGTAGTAGTAGTAGAAATAGTAGCACTAGTAATAGTAGCAGTGGCAGTTGTAGGAGTAGTAGTAGTAGGTGTAGTAGTAGGAGGAATAGAAGTAGGAGGAGTAATAGTTGCAGTTCTAATGGTAGTGATAGTAATAGTAGTAGTAGTAGTTGGAGGAGCAATAGTAGTAGCAGCCTTAGTAGTATTAGTAGTGGTAGCAGTAGTAGCAGTGGCAGTATTCGTGGTCATAGTAGCTGTCATGGTAGTTATAGTAGTAGAATTAGTTGTAGTAGTAGCAATAGTAGAAGTAGTGGAAATTGGAGTAGTATTAACAATAGTTGAAGTAGGGATAGTTGTTGTGCCAATTCCAGCAGCAGTAGTACAAGTTGAAGTCGTAGTAGTAGCACTAGTAGCTGTTGTAGGAGCAGCAGTAGTGGTAGTGTTAGCTGTAGTCACAATCGTACCAGCATTAGTAGTAGTTATTATTGTGGTAGCGGTAGCAGTAGTTGTTGCACTGGTTGTACTAGTAGCCATAGCAAAAGTAGTAGTCGTCGTATTAGGAGTAGTAGCAGTAGCGAACGTACTATCTGTAGTAGTAGTAGAAGTAGCAGTAGCAAAAGTTGTAGCAGTAGTAGTAGAAGTATTAGCAGTAGTAGTTGTAGCAGTTGTAGCAATAGTAGTAGTAATCATGGTAATAGTAGTAGTAGTAGTAGCAATAGGAGTATTAGCAATTGGGGTAGTTGTAGTAGTTTTGATAGTAGCAGTAGTAATAGCAATATTAGTAGTAGTAGGAGAACTAGCAGCAGTAGCAGTCATATTAGTAGTAGCAAAAGTTGTTGTAGTAGTAGTAGAAGTAGTAGTAGTGGTAGCAGTCGGAGAAGTAGTAGTGGTAGCAGTTGTAGTAATAGCAGGAATAGCAGTATAAGTAATAGTAGTAGCAGTACTAGTTGCAGTAGTAGTAGTTGTAGTGATAGTAGTTGTAGTAGTTTTAGCAGATGTCATTGTTGCGGCAGTAGTGGTAGTAGTAGTAGTTATTGTAGTGGTAATAGTAGTAGAAGTCATGGTTGTGGTAGTAGCAAAAGTGTTAGCAATAGTATGATGAACAGTTATCGAAGTAGTACTCGTAGTAGTAGTAGTACTAGTATTAGCTATTGTAGTACTACCGGTACTAGCAATAGCATTAGTAGCAACAGTAGCATTAGTCGGAGTTGCTGTAACTGTAGTAGCAGAAGTAGTAGCAATAGTAGTACAATTGGGAGAAGTCGTAGTAGTAGCTTTAGTAGTAGCAATAGTAGCTATAGTAGTTGTAGTGGTAGTAGCAATAGTATAAGCTATAGCAGCAGTAGTAGTAGTTGTAGCAACAATTAGTGTAGTAGTAGCAGTAGTAGCGGCAATGTCAATCGTAGTAGTTATGTAGCAGTAGTAGTAGTAGTAGCATGAGTAGCAGCAGCAATAGCAACAGTTGTAGTAGTGGAGTAGTAGTAGCAGTAGTGGTAGTAATGGCTACAGTAGTACTAGTACCTGTAGTGGAAGCAAAAGTAGTAGAACTTGGAGATGTAGTCATAACAGGTGTGATAATAGGCGTAGTAGTAATAGTAGCTATAGTGGGAGTAGCTGTAGTAATAGCAGCAGTAGTAGTAGCAGTAGTAGTAGCAATAGCAGTAGTAGTTGTAGTAGTAGTAGAAGTAGTAGTACTAGTAATAGTAGTAGTTGTAGTGGTTGTTGTTGTTATTGTTGTTGTAGTAGCAGCAGTAGCGACAATAGTAGCAATAGCCGTAGTAGTAGTAGTAATCATTGTAGCAACAATACTATCGGTAATAGAAGTAGTAGTAGTGATAGTAGTAGAAGTAGTAATAGTACTCTTAATAGTAATAGCAGTTGTAGTAGTGGCAGCCGTAGTTGCATTGTACTTGTACTAGTACAAGTAGTTGTAGTTGTTATTGTTGTTGTATTTGCGATAGTCATATTAGTAGTACTAGTAGTAGTTATAGTAGTAGAAGTAGTAGTAGCGGTAGTAGTAGTAGTGTTAGCTATCGTAGTAGTAATAGTAGAAGTAGTAGTAGCAGTAGCAGCAGTATTTTTAGATGTAGTAGAATTCTTGGTAGTAGTAGCAGCAACAACAGTAGTAGTAGTCATGGTAGAAGTAGTAGTAGTTGTTGTTGTTGTAGTAGAAGTAGTCATAGTAGTAGTTGTTGTTGTTGTTGTAGTAGAAGTAGTCATAGTAGTAGTTTTACTAGGAGAAGCAGCAACAACAAAAGTTGTTGTTGTTGTAGTAGTAGTAATGGTAGTAGTACTCGTACCAGTAGTAGTAGTTGTTATTGTTGTAGTAGTGGTAGCATTTGTAGTAGTGGTAGTAGCAGTAGTAGTAGTTATAGTAGTAGTAGTGGTAGTAGTAGTAGTACTTATAGTAATAGTTGTTGTAGTAGTAATAGTAAGTGCAATAGTAGTAGTAGCAGTACTAGGCGAACGAGGAGTAGTAGTAGCAGTAGTAGGAGTAGCAGTTGTAGCTGTAGGTGTAGTAGTAGTAGTAGGAGTAGTAGTAGGAGTAGGAGTAGAAGTAGTAGTAGTAGTAATAGTCATAGTAGTAGTAGTAGCTGTTGTTGTTGTAGCAATAGCAGTAGGAGTAGTAGTGCTTGTAAAAGTAGTTGTAGTTTTTGCAGTAGCAGTAGTAATAGTAGCAGTAGTAGCCGTAGTACTAGTAGTTGTAGTAGTGGTAGTAATACTAGCTGTTGTAGTAGTAGTTATTATTGTTGTAGCAGTAGTAATAATAGTAGTAGTAGAAGTTATAGTAGTGGCAACAGTAGTAATAGTAATAGCAATAGTGGAAGTAGTAGGAGTAGTAGGAGTAGTAGTACTAATGGTAGTAGTTGTACTAGTAGTAGTAGGAGGAGGAGGAGGAGCAGTATTAGTACCTAGCCTAGTAGTGTTACTAGTAGTAGCAGTAGTAGCAGTAGTAGTATCTATGGTCGTAGTAGCTGTAGTGGTTGTTGTAGTAGTAGAATTAGTAGCTGTAGTAGTATAAATTGTAGTAGTAATCGTAGCTGTAGTAGAAATTATAGTAGTATTAGCAATAGTTGAAGAAGGTGTAATAGTTGTAGTAGTTGTAGCAGTAGAAGTAGTAGTTGTAGTAGTAGTAATAGTCATAGTATTAGTGGTAGTCGGAGTAATAGCAGTTGTAGTAGTAGTTATTGTAGTAGTAGCAATAGCAGTAGTTGCAGTAGTAGATGTACTCGTAACAATAGCAGAAGTAGTAGCTCTAGCGGAAGTAGTAGTTGTAGTAGTAGTAGTAGTAGTCGTAGTAGCGAAAGCACTAGTTGTAATAGTAGTAGTCGTATTAGCAGTAGTAGAACGAATAGTGGTAGTTGTAGTGGTAGCAGTAGTAGTTGTAGCAGTTGTGGCAATAGTAGTAGTATTAGTGGTGGTAGTAGTAGTAGTAGCAGTAGTAGTAGTGTTTGCAGTTGGGGTAGTAGTAGGTCTAGTAGTAGAAGTGGTAGTAGTAATAGAGGTAGCAGTGGTACTAGTAGCGGAAGTTGTTGTAGTTGTGGTCGTAGTAGTAGTAGTCCTAGTAGTTGTAGTAGTAGTAGTAGTGGTAGTAGTTGGAGAAGTTGTTGTAGTAGTAGTAGTAGTAGGAGCAGTAGTAGCACTAGTAGTAATAGCAGGAATAGCAGCAGTAGTGGTAGTTGTAGGAGTACTAGCAGCAACAGCAGTAGTAGTAGTGATAGTTGTTGTAGTAGTTTTAGTAGTTGTCGCAGTTGTAGCAGTAGTGGCAGTAGTGATTATTGTTGTAGTTGTAATAGTAGTAGAAGTCATGGTAGTCATAGCGAAGATAGTATTTGTAGTACTCGTAGTAGTTGTAGTAGTAGTTGTTATTATAGTAGTAGTAGAAAAAGTAGTAGTAGTTGTTGTAGTTGTATTAATGGAATACTAGTAGTAGCAATAGTATTCGTAGAATAGTAACATTAGTTGGAGTTGCAATAGGCGTAGTATCAATAGTAAAACTAGTAAGAGAAGTAGTTGTACTGGTAGTAGTAGTTGATGCAGTAGTAGTAGTAATAGTAGTAGTTAGTGCAATTTTAGTTGTCGTTGAAGTAGTAGAAGTAGTAGCAGTAGTAGTAGGAGCAGTAGCGGCAATTATTGTAGTGGCAGCAGTTGTAGCGGCAACCGCAATAGTAGTAGTAGTAGTGAAGTAATATCAATGGTAGTAGTAGTAGAAGCGGCAACAACAACAAAAGTGGTAGTGTAGTAGTAGTAGTTGTCGTAGTAGAAGCAGTAGCAGCACTATTTGTAGTAGTAACAATAGCAACAATAGTACCAAAAGTAGTGCTTGTAGATGTAGTAGACATAGGAGAAGTGGTAGTAGCAATAGGAATATTAGTAGTAGTGGTAGTAGTAGTAGTTGGAGTAACAGTTGTCGTAGTTGTAGTTGTTGTTGTTTTAGTAGTAGTAGTAGCAGCAGTAGTTCCCATAGTGCCAGTAGTAGTACCAGCAGTAGTAGCAACAGTAGTTGTACTAGTTATAGTAGTTGTAGCTATTATAGCAGCAGCTGAAATACTTGTAGTAATAGTAGAATTATTATTAGTAATAGTAGTAGTAGTAGTTGTACGAATAGTAGTACTAGTAGCTGTAATAGTTGTTGTAGTAGTAGTAGTTGTATTATTATTAGTAGTAGTAGAAGAAGAAGAAAAAGTAGTAGTAGTAGTAGTAGTAGTAGTAGTAGTAGTAGTAGTAGTAGCAACAGTAGCAGGAGTTATAGTAGTAGCAGATGTAGCAGTGGTCAGAAAAGTAGTAGTAGTAGTAGTAGTAGTAGTGGTAGTAGTAGTATTAGTAGGGATAGTAGCAGTACTAACTGTAGTAGTTGTTGTTGCAGTTGAAGTAGTAGTAGTAGTTGTTGTAGTATTAGTAGTAATTGTTGTAGTATTAGCAGTAGTAGTTGTTGTTGTCATTATTGTAGTAGTAGTAGTAGTAGGAGTTGGTGTAGGAGTAGTAGTAGTAGTATTAGTAGTGGTTGCAATAGCAGTAGTAGTATTAGCAATAGAAGTAGTTCTGTTATTAGTTGTAGCAGTTGTAGCAGTAGTAGTAGAAGTAGTAGTAGTAGAAGCAGTAGTAGCAAAAGTTGTGGTAGCAGTAGTAGTAATAGTAGGAGAGGTAATAGTAGTAGTCACAGTAGCAACAGCAGTAGTAGTTGTAGCAATAGTAGTAGTTGTAGTTGTAGTAGTAGTAGTAGCAGCAGCCGCTGTAATAGTAGTATTTGTAGTAGTAGTAATTGTTACATTAGTTGTAGCAGTATTAGTAGTAGTATTGGAAGTAGTACTTGTAGTAGTAATAGTCGTAGTGGTAGTCGTAGAAGTATTAGAAGTAGTAGTAGTAGTAGTAGTAGTAGTATTAGTAGTAGCTGCAGTGGTGGTGGTGGTGGTGGTAGTAGTAGTAGTAGTAGTAGTAGTGGTAGTAGTAGTTGTTGTTGTTACTGTAGTAGTAGTAGGAGGAGGAGTAGTAGTAGTTGTAGCAGTAGCTGCAGCGGAAATAGTAGTAGTTATAGTAGTAGGAGTAGCAGTAGCGTAGCGGCAGCAGTAGTAATAGTAACAGTTATTTTTGTTGAAGTTATAGTTGTCGCAGGAGTACTAGTAGTAGTAGTAGTGCTAGTAGCAGTAGTAGTACATGTCGCAGTAATCGTAGTACAAGTTGCTTTAGTAATAGTTGCAATAGTAGTAGAAGTAGCAGTAGAAGTAGTAGAAGTAGTAATAGCATAGCAGCAACCGTAGAAGTAGTAGTAGTAATAGTAGCAGTTATTCTTGCTGAAGTAGTGGTTGTCGCAATAGTACTAGTAGTAGTAGCAGCAGTAATTGTATTAATAGTACAAGTAGTAGTTAGCAGTAGTTGTAGTAGTAGTTGTTGTTTGTTTGTAAGGAGTTGTAGTAGTAGTTTGTTGTTGTTGTTGTTGTAGTAGTTGTAGTAGTAGTAGTTGTTGTAGTAGTAGTTAAAGTAGTAGTAGGAGTAGTAGCAGTAGGAGTAGTAGTAGAAGCAGCAGCAGCAGTAATATTAGCAGTGGCAGTAGTGTAGTAGTAGTATGAGTAGGAGTAGGTGTAGTAGTCATAGTAGCAGTAGTAGTAGTAGCAGTAGCAGTAGCTGTAGTAGTTGTAGTAGAAGTAGCTATAGTAGTAGTAGAAGTAGCAGTACTAGTAGTATTAGTGGTAGTAGTAGTTGTAGTAGTTGTAGTATTACTAGTACTAGTAGTCATAGTAGTAGTAATAGTAGTAGTAGTTGTCGTAGTTGTTGTAGTAGTAGTAGTAGTGGTAGGAGTTGTAGCAGTGGTAATAGTAGACATTGTAGTTGCAACAATAGGAGGAGTAGTTGTAGTAGTAGGAGTAGAAGTAGTAGCAGTAGTAGTAGTATTAGAAGTAGTAGCGGCAGTATTAGTATTAGAAGTAGACATAGTAGCAGTTGTAGTAGTAGTAGGAGTGGTAGTAGTAAGAATAGGAGTCATAGTAGTAGCAAGAGTAGTAGCAGTAGTAGTAGTAATTGTCACCGTAGTAGTAGTAGTACTGGTAGTTGTTATTATCACAATCAGAGTTGCTGTTGTAGTAGTAGTTGTTGGAGTTCTTCTAGTAGTAATTAAAGTGGGTGTCAAAATAGTAGGAGCAATAGTAGTAGAAGTAGTACTCATCGTAGTAGTAGTAGTAGTAACAGTAGTAGTGGCAGTAGTAGTTGTAGTAGTAGTTGTTGTTGTAACTATCATATTAGCAGCAGCAGCTGCTGCTGCTGTAGTAGTAGTAGTAGTGGTTTTTGTTATAGGAGTAGTAGTGTTTTAAGTAGTAGTAGTTGTTGTAGTAGTAGCAATAGTAGTAGTCATGGTAGTAGGAGGAGTGCTAGTAGTAGTAGTAGCCGTCGCAGCAATGGTAGTTGTTATGGTAATAATAGTAGTAGTAGGAGTAGTTGGAGCAGTAGTAGGAAAAGTAGTAAAAGTAGTAGAGCTAATAGTTGTTGTTGTTGTAGTAGTAGTAGCTGGAATGGTAGTAGTTTGAGTAGTAGGAGTAGTAGTTGTTGTAGTGTAATTAGGAATAATAGTAGATGTAGGAGTAGTCGTAATAGCAGTAGTAATAGTAGTACTCGCGGTAGTAATGGTAATAGTAGTAGTAGTAGTAGCTGTAGTAATAGTAGTACTAGTAGCAGTAGCTATAGTAATAGTAGTAGTAGCCCTTGTAGTAGTAGCAATTTTAGTAGTATTAGTAGTAGTAATAGTAGTAGTTGTAATAGTAGTAATGGTGGTGGTGTTAATAGTAGTAGTAGTACTAGTAGTATTAGTAGTAGTAGTAGTAGTAGTAGTAGTAGTAGTAGTAGTAGTAGTAGTAGTAGTAGTAGTAATAGTTGTTGTAGTAGTAGCAGTAGCAGTAGCCGCTGTAGAAGTAGTAGTAGCAGTAGTAGCTGTAGTACGACTTGAACTAGCAGAAGAAGTCATTGTTGTTGTCGTAGTAGTTGTAATAATACTCGTAGTCATTGTTGTTATCGCAGTAGTAGTAGTAATAATCGTAGTAATAATAGTAGTGGTTGTTGTAGTAGTAAGTATAGTAGTAGTTGCAAGAGCAGCACCAGTTATAGTGGTTGAAAGAATAGCAACAGTATTAGCTGCAACTATAGGCATAGTGGCATTAGAAGTAGCGGCAACGACATCAGAAGTATTACTGTTATAGTAGTAGTAGTAGAAGCAGTAATAGTAGCAGTTGTAGTTGTTCTTATCGTTGTAGTTGTAGCACTAGTAGAAGTAGTAGCAGTAGTAGTAGGCGTAGTAGCAGTAGTAGTTGTACTAGTACCATTTGTAGTCGCAATAGTAGTAGTAGTAGTAGTAGTAGTAATGGTTATAACAACAAAACCAATAGTAGTAGTAGTTGTTGTTGTTGTAGTTGTAATAGTAGTAATGGTTATAGCAACAGAACCAATAGTAGCAATAGTAGTACTAGTTGTGGTGGAAGTAGTAGTAGTAACAATTATAATAGTGGAAGTAGTAGTGGAAGCAATCATACTAGTGGAAGCTGTAGTAGTGATAGTAGCATTAGTTGTAGTCATTGCAGCAGTAGCAGAAGTAGTAGTAATAGTACTAGTACTAGTAGAAGTGCTAATAGCAGAAGTAGTAGTAGTAGTAGTCATAGTTGGATTAGTAGTAGTTGCAGCCATGGTAGCAGTAGTAGCAGTAGCAGCTGCAGTAGTAGTAGTACTATGAGCAGTGGTAGTTGTAGCTGTAGTACAAGCTGCATTAGTAGTAGCTGTTGTAGCAGTAGCAGCAGTATGAGTCGAACTAGTAGTAGTTGAAGTAGTAGTTGTAGTACCATTAGTAGTCATAATAGTTGTAGTAGTCGCAGCAGTAGTAGTAGTGGTAGTAGTAGCAGTAGTAGTTGTAACATTTGTAACAGAAGTAGTAGTTGCAGTAGTAGTAGCTCTATTAGCAGTATCAGTAGCCGAAATAGCATTAGCAATAGTAGTATAAGTGGTATTAGTAGCCGCAGTAGTAGTAGTAGTGCTAGTACTAGTAGTAGTAGGGGAAGTTGTGGCAGAAGTAGTCGTAGTAGTAGTAGGAGGAGGAGTAGTAGTAGTAGTAGAAGTAATAGTAGCAGCAGTAATAATAGTAGAAGTAGTAGGACTAGTAGTAGTAGCAGTGGTAGCAGTAGTAGTAAAAGTAGCAGGAGTAGTAGTAGTAGCAGTAGTTACAGTTGTAGTACTATTACTTGCAATAGCAATAGTAGTAATCAGAATAGTAGCAGGAGTTATAGTGGTAGTTGTCGTAGTAGTAGTAGAAGCCAGAGTAGTAGTAGTCGTATTTGTAGTAGTAGTAGTAGTAGTAGTAGTATTGGCAGCAGTAGTGGTAGTAGTGGTAGGTGTAGTAATAGTATCTGTAGTAGTAGTAGTAGAAAAAGTATTAATACTAGTATTTGCCGTAGTGGTGTAGTAGGAGCAGTAGTTGTTGTAGCAGAAGTAGTAGTAGTAGTAGTTCTTGTATTAGTATTAGCAGTATTAGTAGTAGTAGTAGTAATAGTAGTAGTAGTAGTAGTAGTAGTAGGAGGAGTAGTAGGAGTAGTAGTAGAAGTTGTACTAGAAGTTGTTGTAGGAGTTGTAATAGTAGTATGCGGAGTAGAAGTATTAGTAGTAGTAGTATTTGTACTAGGAGTAGCTATAGAAGTAGTGTTATTAGTAGTAGTAATGGAAATACCAGTAGTTGGAGCAGTAGTAGGAGTAGTAGGAAAAGTAGTAGTAGAAGCGGTGGAAGTAGTAGTAGTGGTGGTGGTTGTACGAGTAGTAGTACTTGGAGTAGTAGCAGTAGCAGTAGTTGTAGTAGCAGTAGCAGTAGTAGTAATAGTTGTAGTAGTAGTAGTGGCAATAGTCGTAGTAGGAGTAGTAGTAGTAGTACTTGCGGTAGTAGTTGGAATAGTTGAAGTAGTAGTGGTTGCTGTAGTAGTCATGGTTGTAGTAGTAGTAGTAGCAGCAGCAGTAGTAATATTGGTTGTAGTAGTACTACTAGTAGTAGAAGCAGTAGTCGTATTAGTAGTAGTAGTAGCAATAGAAGTAGTTGTAGTAGTGGTGGTAGTAGTAGTAGTAATAGTAGTAGTAATAGTAGTAGTAGTAGTTGTTGTTGTAGTGGTTGTAGTGGTTGCAGTAGTAGTAGTAGCAGTAATAATAGTAGTAATAGTAGTAAAGGTAATTGTAGTATTAGTGGTTTTTGTAGTTGGGGTAGTAGTAGCAGTACTGGTAGTCGCAGTTGTAGTAAGAAGAGTAATAGTAGTATCAGTAGGAGGAGCGGTAGCTATAGTAGTTATAGCAGTAGTTGTTGTAGTTGTAGTAGTAGATGTAGTAGTAGTTGTTGTAGTTGTTGTAGTGTTGTAGTAGCACTAGTCGTAATAGTAGTTGTAATAGTAGTAGTAGTAGTAGTAGTAACAGTAGTCTCAGAAATAGTTGTCGTAGCAGTAGCAGTAGCAGCAGCGGTGGTTCTAGGAGTAGTAGTAGTGGAAGTAGTAGCAGGAGTACTAGTAGTAGTAGCGCTAGTAGTAGCAGAAGTAGTAGTAGTAGAAGTAGTAACAGTGGTAGAAGTAGCAGTATAGTTGCAGTAGCAGTACTGGAAGTGGTAGACGTAGTAGGACTTGTAGTAGTAGTAGTGGTACTAGTAGCAGCAATTGTAGTAGTGGTGGTGGTGGTAGTAGTAGAAGTAGTTGTTGTAGTAGAAGTAGTAGTATTAATAACCACAGTAGTAGTAGCAGTAGGGGCAGTAGTAGCAGAAGTAGTTGTTGTTGTTGTAGGTGCAACAACAATAGTAGTAATAGTACTAGTTGTAGTAGTGGCAGCATCAGTAGTAGTAGAAGTAGTAGTGGTAGAAGTGTTATGAGCAGCAACAGTAGTAGTAGTAGTAATAGTCATAGTAGTTGTAGTAGTACTAGTAGTAGTAGTTGTAGTAGTACTAGTAGTAGTAGTACCAGTAGTAGTAGTAGTAGAAGTTGTAGTAGTAGAAGTTGTTGTAGTAAAAGTTGTAGCTGCAACAGTTGCAGGACTAGTAGCTATAGTAAGATTAAGAGTAGTACTAATAGGTCTAGGAGTTGCAGCAGCAACAGGAGCAGCAGCAGTAGCAGTAGTAGAGCTGTAGTAGTAGCGCTAGTAGTAGAAGTAGAAGTTGCACCAATAGTAGTCGAAGTAGTAGTAGTAGCAGCAGCAGTAGTAGTAGCTCTAATGGTAGTTGTAGTAGTAGGGATAGTAGTAGGAGTAGTAGTAGGAGTAGGAGTTGGAATAGGGGTAGTAGTAGTAGTAGTACTCGTATAGTAGTAGTAGGGGCTGTTGAAGTCATAGTAGTAATAGTATTACTAGTAGGAGGATTAGTAGTAGTAGTGCTAGTAGTAGTAGTAGACGTAGTAGTACTAGTTGTAGAAGTAGGAGTAGTAGTAGTAGTAGTAGTAGTAGTAGTAGTAGTAGTAGGAATAGTAGTAGTAGTAGCAATAGGAGTTGTAGCAGTACTAGTAGGAGTACTAGTAGTAGTAGAACTACTACTAGTAGTAGTGGTAGTAGTAGTAAAAGTAGTAGTGGTTGTTGTAGTTGTTGTAGTAGTTGTAGTAGTAGTAGTAGTTGAAGGAGTAGAAGTAGTACTTGATGTAGTATTTGTAGCAGTAGTGTAATTATTGTAGAAGTATTAGCAGTAGTAAAGGCACTAGTAGTAGTAGTAGCAGCAGCAATAGTTGCAGGTGTAGCAGTAATTGTGGGAGTAGTCAGAGTGGTAGTATTTTTAGTAGTAGTAGTAGTTGTTGTTGTAGTAGTAGAAGTAGTAGTAGTTATTATTGTTGTGGTCGTAGAAGTAGTAGTAGTAGTAGTACTGGTAGCAGTCTTAGTACTAGTAGTAGTAGCAATACTAGTAGTAGTAGTAATAGTGATCGTAATAGTAGTAGCAGCAGTAGTAGTTGCAGTAATAATAGTAGTAGTTGTTGTGGCCGGAGTGGTATTATTAGTAGTAGGAGTACTAGTAGATGGAGAAGTTGCAAAAGCAGAAGAAGTACTAGTTAACGCAGCTATAATAATAGAACTAATAGTTGTAGTAGTAGCTGAAGTAGCAGCAGGAGTAGTAGTAGTTGTAATGGTAGTAGTGGTAGAAGTATCATTAGTAATAGCAGCAGCAAAAGTAGTAGTAGTAGTAATAGTAGCAGTAGAAGTAGTAGTTGTTGTAGTAGTAGTGGTTGTGGTAGTAGTAGTAGTTGTTGTTGTTGCTGTTGTTGTTGCATAAGGAGCAATAGGAGTACAAGTAGCAGTAGTAATATTAGTAGTAGCATTAGTAGTAATCGTTGAAGTAGTAGAAATAACAGTAGTTGTGGTAATAGTAGTAGTAGTTGTTGTTGTTATTGTTGTTATTATTGTTATTGTAGTAGTAATAGTGGTGGTGGTGGTAGTAGTAGTAGTATTAGATGTAGTATTAGTAATAGTAGTAGTAGTGGCAATAGTATGAGCAACCGTTGCATAGTACAAATTGCAGTACCAGTAGTTCCTGTTGTTGTTGTTGTATTCGTTGTAGTCATGGTAGTAGGAGAAGGAGTAGCAGCAGCAGCAGCAATAGCATACGTAGTTGCAATAGTAATAGCGATAGTTGCAGCAGCAACAACAGTTATATTTGTAGTTATAGTAGTAATAGTGGTAGTAGCAGCCGCAGTAGTAGTAGTGGCGGTTGGAGTAGCATTAGCAATAGTAGTGGTAGTTGTAATAGTAATAGGAGTAGTAGTACCAGTAGTAGTAGTAGAAGTAGGAGGAGGAACAGTAGTAGTAGTAGTAGTAGTAGTAGTATTAGAAGTTATACCAGTAGTAGTCGTAGAAGTGGCAGTAGTAGAAGTTGCGTGAGCAATAGTAGTAGTGGCAGTAGTAGTAGTAGTGGTAGTAGTAGTAGTCATAGTAGTAGTAGCAAGAGTACTAGATGTTGAAGTAGTAGTAGTTGCTGTAGCACTAGTGGTAGTAGTGTTTGTAGTTCTAGTAGAAATAGTAGCAATAGTTGTTGTTGCAATGGTAGTAGTCATAGTAGTAGTAGTAGTGGAAGTATTAGTAGTAGCCATTGGAGTACTAGTAGTAGTAGCAGCAGTGGTAATACTAGTAACAATAGTAGTAGTTGTAGTAGTAGTAGTAGTAGTACTAGTTGTCGTATTAGTAGGAATAGTGGTAGTAGTAATGGTAGTTGCAGTAGTACTAGTAGTAGTAGTAGTAATAGTAGTAGTAGTAGTAGTATTAATAGTAGTAGTAGTAGTAGTAGTAGTATTAGTATTAGTAGTAGCAACAGCAGTAGTAGTAGTTGTTATAGCAGAAGTAGCAGTAGTGGTCATAGTTACAACAACCGTCGTTGTAGAAGCACTTGTAGAAGCAGCAACAATAGCAGAAGTAGTCAGTGTAGTAGTAGTAGTAGTCGTTGCTGCCGTGGTATTAGTAATAGCCGTCAATAGTTAGCAGTAGCTTTAGTTGTTGTAGTTTACTAGTAAACTAGTAGTTGTAGTAGTAGTTGGTCGCAAGTAGCAGTAGTAGCAGTAGCAATAGTTATTGCAATATTAATAGTTGTAGTTGTAGCAACAATAGTAATAGTTGTTGTTGTTGTAGCAGCAGAATCAATGGTAGCAGTAGTTGTAGCTGTCGTAGTAGTAGTAGCAGTGGTAATAAATGTAGTAGTAGTTTTAGTAGTGTAGCAGTCGTAGTAGCGGTAGTAAGCGTAGTTGTAGTAGGGCTAGTTGTAGTCATTGTAGCAGTAGCAATAATAGTAGTACTAGTAGGAGAAGTAGTACTAGTAGGAAAAGAAGTAGTAGTAGCAGTAGCAGCAACAGCAAAAGTAGTAGCAGCAGCAGTAACAGCAAAAGTAGTAGCAGCAGTAATAGTAGTATTAGTTGTAGTTGCAGTAGTAGTAGTAAGAGTAGTAATAGGAGTAGGAGTTGTAGTATTTGTAGAAGTGGTATTTGTAATAGTAGTGGCTGTAGTAGCAGTAGGAGTAGTAATAGTAGTAGTATTAGTAGTAACAGTAATAGCAGCTAGAGTAATAGTAGCAATAGTAGTAGTATTAGTACTGCTACTACTACTACTAAAATTAAAATACTACTACTACTTCTAGAGCATCCGCTACTACTAGTGCTACAAAATCTACAGTTGCTGTGACTTTCGTTACAACTAAAGTTACTACTTCTGTTGCTCCTCTTACAACTTCTACTGCAGCTGCTGCTGTAACTAATGCTATTGTAACTACTACTACCACTACTACTTCTACCACTAATGGTGTTGCTACAACTACTACCACTATTCTTCTACTACTGATACTACTACTGCTGTTGCTGCTGCTACTGATACGACTACTATTACTACTACTACTACTAATACTCTTGCTACTACTGCTTCTACTTCTACTACTCCTAAAACTTATCCTACTGCTACTACTACTGCTACTACTAATACTACTACTACTATTGTTCCTGATTCTACTAGTACTACTATTTCTACTACAACTATAACTGCTACTACTACAACGAGAACTATTGTTGTTGATGTTGCAAATAATACTACAACTACGACCTCTCCTACTACTACTACTAATACTACTACTCCTACTGCTGCTGCTGATGCTACTACAACTATTACAACTAAAACTCCTGCTACTACTACTACGATGACTACTACAGCTACTGCTACTACTACTACTACAACTACTTCTGTGGCTACTACTACTAATACTATTACTACTACAGCTGTTGTTTTAACCACTACTGCTATTGCAGCTACTACTTCCACTCTACTACACGTGCAATAACTACGACTACTACTGCTACCTCTATAACTACTACTTCTACTACTCCTCCTACTACTACGACTGCTACTTCTACTACTATTATTACTACTACAACTAGAACTACTACTACTACAATGACTACTACAACAATAACAACAACAACAACTACTATAATGACTACTACATTAATAACAACAACTACTACTACTACTACTTCTCCTATAATAACAGCTACTAGTAGTAGCACTACTTCTACTATTGCTACTACTGCTAGAACTACTTCTACTCCGACTACTGCTAGTATTAATACTATTGCTACTGCTACTACTTACGCTACGAGTACTGCTTCACACAATACTACTTCTACTACTACTATTAATGCCAATACCATAACCACTACTACTATTACCGCTACTACTTCTACTACTACACTTACCACTACTGCAACTAATACTTCTATTACTACTGCTACGCCTGCTATTATTACTACTACTATTTCTACTACTTCTACTTCTTCTACTACTACTACTACTGCTACTACTACTATTACTTCAACTACCACTACTACTACTACAACAACTGCTGCTAATTCTACTACAGTTGGTATAACTACTATTACTGCTATTACTGCTTCTACTACTATTACTACTACTACGACAACTACTAAAACTACTGCAACTGCTAAAACTGCTGCAACTACTACTACTACTGCTGTTGCTATTACTACTACAATTACCACGAAAACTACTGCTACTACAATTATTGCTACTACTGCTACTATTGCTACTACTGCTACTACTGCTGCTACTACTACTACTACTAATCCAACTCCTACTACTACTTTCACTGCTACTACCGCTGCTACTGCTACTACCGCTGCTACTGCTACTACTACTTCTTCTCCAACTACTACTAATGCCGCTGCTACTGCTACTACTACTACTTCTACTACACTAATTAGTACTACTACTACTACAACGATAACTACTGCTTCTACTATTGATACTGGTGCTATAACTATTATTGCTAAAGCTACTACTACTGCTACAAATACTATTACTGCTGCTACCGCTACTACTACAATAACTTACAACTGCTACAACTATAGCAACAACGACTGCTACTATTGCCCCTACAACTGCTACTACTATTGCTACAATAACAACAACTACTACTACCACCACCACACTACATCAGCTACTATTGTTGCTACTACTACTACTACTATAGTTGATGCTACTACTGCTACTATTGTTACTACTTCTATAGCTGCTACAATAACTACTACAACTGCTACTACTAATATAAATACTACTAGTGCTACCGCTACTACTTCTGCTACTACAAGTACTTCTCCCAATACAATTACTACTTCTACAAATACTGCTACGACAACTACTTCTACTCAAACCAAGAATACTTCTGCCACTACTAATACTGCTAGTAGGGGTCTTACTACTACTACTACCACCTACCACCACCACCACCACTACTCCTTCTCCTCCTCCTCCTCCTGCTCTCCTCCTCCTCCTCCTCCTCCTCCTCCTCCTCCTCCTCCTCCTACTACTACTACTACTACTACTACTACTACTACTACTACCACAGCTACTGCAGCTTCTACTAGTATTACCACAACTACTATTACTACAACTACTGCTACTACAACTAATTATACTCCAACAACTACAGCTACTACGGCTACTACTGCTACCACAATTGCTAATGCTATTACTATTACTACGATTTCTGTGACTACTACTACTACTAATATTGCTACTACAACTATTGCTGCTTTTGCTGTTGCTACTGCTACTATTACTACTACTCCTACTTCTCATACTAATACTACAACTGCAACTACTATTTATGACGCTACTGCTACTAGTACTATTACTATTACTACCACTGATACAACAACTACTACTACTGCAACTACTCCTACTACTATTACTCCTACTACTACTACTACTCCTCCTCCTACTACTACTACTCCAACTACTATTACTCCTCCTCCTCCTCCTCCTCCTCCTCCTCCTCCTCCTCCTACTACTACTACTACTACTGTTACTACTACTACTAATACAACTACCACTACTAGTACTCCTAGTGCTACTCCTACTCCTACTCCTACTCCTATTACTAAAACTAATTGTACTACTGCAACTATACTCCTACTACTGCTCTTACTACTACTACTGTTGTTGCTACTAATGCCTCTACTAGTACTAGTACTACTACTACTATTGCTATTACTACAACTTCTACTAGTATTTCTACAACAACTATTACTGTAACTACTGCTATTAGTGCTACGATTGCGACAGCTACTTTGATTGCTACTAATGTTGCTACTTCCACTACAAATTCTATCACTAGTTCTTCTACTTCTACTACTACAATGACTGTTACTAGTGCTACTACTACACCTACTAATGTTACTACTAATGTTACAATTACTAATGTTACTACTACTGTTGCTACTTTGATTACTACTAATGTTACTATTTATACTACTATTACTCCTATGACTATTTTTTCTAGTACTTCAGCTACAACAATAACAACAACTACTACTATTACTACTACTACTGCTACTACTACTACTACTACTACTACTACTACTACTACTACTTCAACTAGTACTACTACTAGTACGAATACTAGTACTAGTACTACTAGTACTACCACCACCACTACTACTACTTCTACAACTACAACTACTATTTCTACTGCTACTACTACTACTACTATAACAACTACTGCTACTACTATTACTACTATTACTACTATTACTACAACTCCTACTATTGCTAGAAGTTCTGCGGCTACTTTTACTACTGCTACTGTAAGTACTACTTGACTACTTCTATTACTACTACTTCTTCCACTCCTACTACCACAACTACTAGCACGGGTACTCGCACTAACGCTAATACTACTACTACTACTACTACTATGACTATTTCAAGTACTAATGCTACAGCTACTGCTACTGCAACTACTACTACCACTATTGCTGCCACTATTGCTGCTACTACTACTAATACTGCTACTGCTCCGACTACTAATACTATTACTACTTAGTTGTAATTACTATGACAAATCTTACTACTTCAATAGCTTCTACTACTTCTGCTACTGCTACTACTGTTGTTGCTGCTGCTGCTGCTATGATTACTACTACTGCAACTACTACTCCAACTACCACTACAACAACTACTAATGCTACAACAACTAGTACTACTACTACAACTACAACAACAACAACAACAACAACAACAACAACAACAACAACTACTACTACTACTACTACAACTATTACAACTACTCCTGCTGCTACTACTACTAGTTCTATGACAACAACTACTACTACTACAACTATGAAAACTACTAATACTAATACTGCTACTACTGCAACTACTGGCACTACTACTAGTACTATTACTGCTACTACTACAACTACTGCCACCACTACTACTACTATTACTACCACAGCAAAAGCAACTACTATTACTTATGTTATAGCCACTGCTACTACAACTACTTGTCCTACTACTTCTACTACTACTAGTAGTACTAAAGCCACTGTTGCTGCCACTACAAATGCTACTACTACTTCTACTAATACTTCTTTTACTACTATTGCAATAACTACTACTACTTCCCGGACTACCACTTGTACTACTACTGTCACAACTTCCCCTACTACAACTACAACTTCTACTACTACTACTACTACTACTACTACGAATACTACTACTACTATAATCACTCCAATTTCAGCTACTGGCACAACTACCACTTCTCTTACTCCGACTACTTGTACTCCTACTACTACCACTACTTGTGCTTATACTACTACTATTACTGCTACCACTTCTGCTGCTACTACTACTGCAACTACTACTACAACTACAACTTGTAGTACTACTACTACTTCTCCGATTACCAATACAAGTAAGACTACCTCCACTACTTCACCTTTCAGTGCTATAGCAGCTACTGCTACTAGTGCTACTATAGCTACTAATATGACTACTACTACAACTGCTATTACTACTACTATTGCTACTAAAGCTACTACAACAACAACAACTACTACTACTACTACCACTACTCCTACTACTATTATTGCTACTACTACTGCTACTGCTTTTACTATTGGAACTTCAACTATTGTTACTACTACTATAACTATCACTACTACTACTACTACTATTATGACTACTACAACTACTATTACTACCATTACTACTGCTACTAGAGCTAGTACTACTACTACTGCTGCTGGTACTACTACTACTACTGTTACTACTACCAATAATGCTACTACTACGACCACAACTACTACTACTACTACTAAAATTGCTACTGTTGGTACTACCACTACAATTGCTACTACTACTACTACATATGGTACAACTACTACTACTATGACCACTGCTACTGCTATTACCGCTATTGCTACTACTTCTAAAGCTATTACTACTACCACTACTACTGCTACTACAAGAACTGTTACTGCTACTACTGCAACTACTGCCACTGCTAATATTGCTACTAATACTATAACAACTCCTTCTACTACTACTACTACTACTGCTGCTGCTGCTACTACTACTACTGCTGCTGTTACTACTACTACTACCACCACCACTAGCTACGTTGTAGTGCTGCTATTACTACTACTGCTACTACAACTACTACTGCCACTACTGTTAACATTGTTGCTACTACTACTTCTGCTCTTCTGCTACTACCACCAAAGTGACAACTACTACTACTATTGCTTCTAATTTTATAGCTGCTACTACTATTACTGCTACTACTACAATTACTACTACCATTTCTACTTGTACTACTACTGCTACTGCTACTATTACTAATGCTACTACTGCTACTACTCCTAATACTACTACTACTACTACTGCAACTCCGGTTGCTGATGCTACTGTTTCTACTGCTACAACTACTTTCACTATTGCTACTACTGCTACTACTACTACGACTGCTCCTACAACTACCACTACTACTTCTACTACGACAACTACTACTACTAATAGTACTACTACAACTACTACCACTAATACAACTACTTCTCTGACTATTACTACTACCACACCCGCTACTACTACTACAACTGCTACTACTTCTGCGGAGATAATTTCTTCTGCTACAACTATAGCTACTGCTACTACTACTACTACTACTTCGACAACAGCTATTGGTACTACTGCTACTACTTCTTCTACTACAACGTCTACCACTGATACTGCTACTATTGTTACTACTCCTACTTCTACAACTACTAATGCGATATTTGCTACTACTACTTCTACTACTACTACTTTTACTACTTCTGCTACAGCTGCAATTGCTACAATAACAACTAATACTACTACTGCTACTATTGCTTCTTCTAATACTTCTCATAAAACTACTACTACAATAACAACTACTGCTACTACAATTACCAGAACTACTACTACTACTATTAATAATAATAATAATAATAATCAGACTACCACTACTACTACCACTAATAATAATAATAAGACTACTACTACAACTATTTCTACTAGTACTACCACTGCAACTTTTGCTACTTCTACTACTACTACAACTTCTACTACGATTGCCACTACTACTACTGCTGCTGTAGCTACTTCTACTACTACTCTTGCTCCTTTTCCTCCTTCTACTACTACTACGACTACTACTGCTACTGATACTACTACAACTTCTCCTACTATTGCTATAGCTACTACTACTATAGCTACTATTACTATTGCAAATACTATTATTACCGCTTCTACTACTTCTACTATTTCTCCAACGAATACTACATCTACTACTACTGCTATTGTTACTCCTACTACAACTCCTACAACTAGTGCTACTACTACTATTGCTACTACTTTAGCTACTATTGCTACTGCTACAACAAGAACTACTAATGATATTACTACTACTTCTACTATAGCCACTACGACTACTGCTACTACTATTGTTACTGCTACTACTGCTACTACTACTACTTCTACTACTACTGCTGCTACAACAACAACAACATTTACTACTACTATAACTACTACTACTAATACTATAGCTAGTACTGCTATTGCTACAACTACAACTTCTACTACTGCTAATACTAGTTCTACTACTATTGCTACTATTGTTACTCTTGCTACTACTGCTATTGCCATTCCGACTACTACTATTACTACTACTGCTGCTGCTACTACCACAACTCCTACTATTACCATAACTATTATTACTACTACTATGACTACTACTGCTACAGCTACTCCCACTACTTCTATTTCTGATATTGCTACTACTAATGCTACCATAGCTACTGCGGCAACTGCTACAAATACTACTACTGCTACTATTGCTTCAACTACTACTACTACTACTACTTCTATTTCTTCTACTACCACTACAATTGTACTACTACCACGTCTACAACTACTGATATTGCTACTACTACTATTTGTATGACTACCACTATTGCTACTACCACTCCTACTTCAACTACTACTGCTATAATTACTACTACTGCAGCTACAACTACTACTACTTCTACTTCGACTACTACGACTACTACTACTTCTACAACTGCTACCTTTGCTACTGCGACAACTGGTTACATCTGTCGCCCCTATAGAACTGCTACTACTACTGTCGCTATGACTACTACTTCTACTAGAACTACTACTACAACTACTGCTACTACAACTAGTATTACACCTCCTACCACTGCTACTACTGCTAGTACAACTGCTGCCACCAATGCTACTACTGCTACTCTACAAGTACTATTACTACTACTACTACAACTACTTCTGTTGCTGCTAGTATTAATTCTCCTACTACTCCTACTACTCCTACTACTTCTACTACAACTACTTTTTCTACTACAACTACTACTATTACCGCTACTACTACTACAAGTTTTCCACCTGCTATTGCTGCTATTGCTTTTACTGCTACTAGTAATACTACTACTACTGCTGCTACCACTACTATAGCTATTACAACTACTGCTGGTTCTACTACATCTACCGCTCCTACTAATGCTACTACTACTTCCACTACTGCTACCACTACTACTACTGCTACTTCTATTCCTTCTGCTACTGCTACTACTACTAGTAATACAAATAGTACTACTCCTACAACTACTATTACTGCTACTACTAGAATTACTACTATTACTACTACTCCTACAAGTACTATTATTACCAATGCTTCTATTATCACCACTACTGCTGTTACTACTTCTACTACTACTGCTGCTACGACAGTTGCCACTACTACTGCTGCTGCTGCTTCTTCTATTACTATTGATACTATTACTACTTCTACTGCTACTCCTACTTCAACCCCTACTCCCACTACTATGACAACTACTACTACTACGAGAACAACAACAACAACTACTACTATTACACATACTCCTATTACTGCTACCACCACCACCACCACTACTACTACTACTACTAGTTGTACTACTATTGTTGCTAGCAATACTACTACTAGTACTACTAGTACTATTACTACTCCTCCTCCTCCTCCTACTACTACTATGGCGACAACAACAATAATGACAACTACTACTTCAACTATTAGCAGTACTACTACTACTACTACTACTACTACTATTACTTCTGGTGATGCTGCTACCATTGCTACTAATACTACTACTGTTGCTGCTGCTGTCACTACAGCTACTACTATGACAATAACAATAAATACTACTACTACTAATTCTAGTAGTACCACTGCAACTACAACTACTCCTGCAACTACTATCACTATGACTATTACTACTACTACTACAACTACAACTTCTAAAATTACTACTACTCTACAACTACTACTTTTACCACTACTAATACTACTACTGTTGCTGCCACCACTACTACTCCTACTATAGCTACTGCTACACCTGCTACTACTCTTACTACAACAAATACTACCACTTCCCCTACGACTGCTACTAATAATCCTACTACTACTATTACTACTCATATTACTATGACTATCGCTACTACTGCTACAATTACTACAAATTCTCCTACTACAACTACTAATACTGCTACTATTCCTACTCCTACTACTATACTACTTCTAGTACCACTACTACTAATAATACTGCTACTACAACTTCAACTACTGCAAATACTAATACGACTACAACAACAACTACTACTCCTACAACTACTTCTACTGCTACAACTACCACTACTACCACTACTTCAAATACTCTGACTACTACTTCTACTACTACTTTTGCTACTACTACTACAACTACCAATACTACTTCTGCGGCTGCTACGACTACTACTACAACAACTACTACTACTACTTCATCTCTTGCTGCTACTACTACTATGACTATTATAATAACTACTACTGCTACAACTGCCACTACGACAACTACTAGTATTGCAACTGCAACTACTACTATTACTACTACCACTACTACTATTGCTACTACTACTACAACTATTACCCTTACTAATACCACTACAACTGCTACTACTGCAGCTGCTAATGTTGCTACTTCTACAACTACTACCACTACTACTACTATAATACTAATACTGCTTTTGCTACTATTACTTCTACTACTACCACTATAGCTACTACTACGGCTAGAACTACTGCTACTACTACTACTACAACTATTACTATTGCTGCTACTACTACTACTTCAACTACAACTACGACTACTACCACAACTACAACTACCACTACTACCACTACTAATACAACACCTTTTCCTACAATAACAAAAAATGCTCCTTCTCCGACTTCTACAACTGCTGCTACTCATAGTGCCACTACAAGTACTCCAATTGCTACTTCAACAACTACTACCACTACAAACTCTACTACTGCTACTGCTGCTACTAGCTCTACAACTACTTCTAATACTACTACTACAACACTATAACCTCTGCTACTATTGCAGCTACTACTAGTGCTACTACAACAATAATTATTGCGACTCCAGCTACTACTACTTCTACTACTGGTGTTGCTGCTACTTCTACTACTACTACTACTACTACTACTACTACTACTACTACTACTACTACTACTACTACTACTACGATGACTCCTCCTACTCCTTCTAACACAACAACTACCGCTACTACTACTGCGGCTACTACTACTATCTACTAGTACGCTACTACTACTGCTACTACTACTACTACTAATCCTCCTACTACTACTACCTACTACAGCTACTACTACTGCTACTACTACTGCTACTACTACTACTACTACTACTACTACTAACACTACTACTATTACTACAACCACTACTGCAACTACTACAATTACTACTACTAATACTACTACCCCTACAACTACTATTATTGCTAATACTACAACTATTACTTTGACTACTGCTACTACTACTACAACTACTATTATCACTACTACTACTACTAATACTACTACTACTATTGCTGCTGCTACTACCTCTACTTCTGTTGCCGCTACTTCTACTACTCCTACTACTAATGCTATTGCAGCTACTACTTCTACCGCAGCTCCTGCTACTATTGCTATTTCTATCACTACTGCAACAATTACTACTTCTACTGCTACTCCTTCTACTACTACTACTACTACTACTACTCCAACTAAAACTATGACTATTATTACTAATGCTGCTACAACTGCTACTACTAATACTACTACTATTACTACCACTACCACAACCACTACTACTTCTACTACTACTAGTACTACTAGTAGTACTACTACTACTAGTACTACTAGTACTACCACTACTACTACTACTAAAACAACAACAATAACAACAACAACAACAACAACAACAACAACTACTACTACTACTACTACTATTACTACTACTACTACTACTACTACTTCTACTACTACAACTACTACTACTACGACTACTACTAATTTTACTACTTCCACTCCTGCTACTACTAGTACTATGGCTACTACTACTACTAGATCTGCTACTACTGCTACTACTATTACTACTACATCTACTACTACTACGACTTCAACTACTACTACTACTGCTGCTGCTATGGCTAGTACAACTACTACTACTACCACCACCACTAGTACTACTCCTCCACAAACTACTAGTATGGCAATTACTCCTAATACTACTACTAGTCCGAATACTACTACTACTCTGAACACCACTACTACATTTTTTACTACCCATACTCCAACTCCAACTCCAACTACTCTTCCTGCTACAACTTCTGCTAATACTACTACTACAAATACTACTACTCCTGCTGCTATAGCTACTTTTACTATTGCAATTACTTCAACAACTACTACTCCCATTCCTGCTACTAATTGTACTACTACTACTATTACTACTGCAACTACCACTTCTGCTACTAGTACAACTCCTCCTGCTACTAGTACTAGCACTACTTCAACTACTACAACTATGACTGCAACTACTACGGCAGCTGCTACTATTACTTCAACTACTACTACTTCTGCTATTACAACTACTATTCCCACTGCAACTTTTGATAATAGTAGAACTACACCAAGAACTACTTCTACATCTACTACTGCTACCCCTACTATCACAACTGCTGCTCCTACTACTGTAGCTACTACCACTGTAGCATAAACATCTGCTACTACTATTACTACTTCTACTACTTCTACTATGATTACTCTTGTTGCTACTACTACTACTGCTGCTGCTACTCCTATTGCTACTTCTACTGCTATTACTACTGCTACTACTACTTCAACTACTACAATTACTACTACCTACTACTACTCCTCCTACTACTACACTACTGGTACAAATACGACGACTAGTAATATTGTTGCAACTACGCCTACTACTACTACTGCTGCTACTGCTGCTGCTACTGCTACTACTACTACCACCACTTCTGCAACTACTACTACTACTAATACTACTACTATGACTACGGCAAATAGAACAACAATAACAACAACAACAACTACTACCACTACTACTACTTGTACTATGCTACTGATGTTGCTACTACTGCAACTACCACTACTATTACTAGTACGACTACTACTGCTGCTGCTGCTACTTTTACAACAACTACTACTAGTACTCCAAGTACTCCTACAACTACTACCATTACTACTAATACTCCTACAAGTCCTTCCACTATTACTACTACTATTACTCCTACTACTATTACTACTACTAATACTACTACTTCTCCTACGACTACTGCAACAACTCTTTAATGCTAGAATTACTACTCCAACTACTATGACTATTACTACTACTACTACAATTACTGCAAATTCTCCAACTACAACAACTAATATTGCTACTACTACTACTCCTACTACTACTCTACCACTTCTACTACCACTGCTACTAATCCTACTGTTACTACTACTACTACTACTACTACTACTACTACTACTGCTACTACTACTACTACTACTACTACTACTACTACTACTACTACTACTACTACTACTAGTACTACTACTACTACTACTACTACTACTACTACTACTACTATAACAGCTACTATTATTACTACTACTACTACTACTATAACAGCTGCTACTACTACAACTACTGCTGCTAACACTGCAACAAGTACTACTCCTATTACTATTGCAATGACTACTACTTCTACTACTACAACTACTCTTACTACTACTACTACAACTGCCACTACATCTCCTAATGCTACTAGTACCACTACCACAACTACCACAACATCTCCTACTGCTAATGCCACTACGACTACTTCTACTACTACTACTACTACCGTTGCTATTTCTACTATTGCTACAACGGCTGCTGCTCTTACTACTACTGCTTCAAATACTTCTACTACGATAATAGTTGTTGCTATTGTTACAACTTCAGCTGTTATTACTATAATTGCTACCGTTACTTGAACTAATGCTGTTGCTACTACTACTATTGCTGCTGCTACTACAAATACTACCTCTACAACTGTTATTACTGCGACAACGAGTACTTCCACAACTACTGCTACCGCTATTAATAGTACTACTACTGCTGATGCTCCTACAACTACATCTGCTATTGCGACTACTGCAACTATTACTTCTACTACTACTATTTCTGCTACTACTGCTACTTCTACTCCTACAACAACTTTTAATACTACTATTACGGCTTCTGCTACTACTAACAGTAATACAACTACTACCATTACTTCTACCAATATTATTGTTACTACTACTATCACTACTTCCAATACTATTACTACTACTGCAACTATAACTATTACTACTATAACTAATAGTACTACCACTGTTGTTGCTAATACTACTACCACTATTACTTCTGCTGCTGCTACAACAACAACAACTACTACTGTTCCTACTACTACTGCTACTACTTCTACTACTACTACTTGTGCTGCTGCTACTACTGCTTGAACTACTACTACTACGGTTAGAACTAGTACTACTACTCCTGCTGCTGCTACTGAGGATTCTACTACTACCACCACCACCACCACCACCACCACAACTATTGCTACTACTTCTAGTACTACTACTACTTTCGCTATTACATCTTCTACTACAAGATCTAAAACAAATACCACAACTACTATGGCTACTGCTACTACAACTACAACTACCACTACTACTGCTACTACTACAACTTTTGCTACTACTACAATCACAACTGCTATTACTACTACTACCACTACCACTATAGCTACAACTACTGCTATTGCTACTGCTGCAAGTACTACAACTACTACCAGTATAACCAATACTAATACTGCTACTACTACTACTACTTACACTGCTGCAACTACGACAACAACTACCACTACGACTACTACTACTACTGCTACTTCTACAACTACTGTTGCTACTACGACTACTACTGGTACTACAACTGATACTACTACTACTGCTACTATTGCTACTACTACTACTACTACTACTATTATTGCTGCTAGAACTACCACTGTTATCGGTACTATTATTAATACTACTACCACAACTATGATTTCTCCTACTGCGACTACTTCTGCAAATAATAATACTACTACTACAACAACTACCACTACTAATACTACTACTACTGCTGTTGTTGTTGGTACTACTACTGCTGCTGCTGCTACAGCTGCGGCAACTACATCTATTACTATGACTATGACTACTATTACTTCTACTGCAACTACAAAAACTCCTGCTACTACTACTACTGTGACGACTACTGCTACTACTACTACTACTACTACTACTACTACTACTATACTACAACTACAACCACAATTACTACAATACTACTACTATAGTTACTACCACTACTGCTACTCCTACTGCAACTACTACTATTACTATTACTACAACTACAACTACTCCTATGATGTCTACTACTACTCCTGCTACTTCTACTACTCATACAACAAAGACTATTACTACAAATTGTCAAACTACAACTACTAATCCTACAATTGCTACAACTCCCAATACAACTCTACTCCTACAAATTGTCAAACTAACACTACTAATTTTATTATTACTACCACTCCTACTGCAACAAGTACTATTACAACAACTACTACTACTAGTAGTACTACTAGTACTATCGTTACTACTACTAATACTACTGCTGCTACTACTGCTGCTACTACAGCTATTGCTACTACTACTACTACGACTACTACAATAACTATTACAACTGCTACTACTCTTGCTACTACTATACTATGACTATTACAACTTCTTCTTCTTCTACTATTACTACCACCACAACTACAACTACTACTACCACCACCACCACCACCACTACTACTACTAATGTTGCTGCTACTACTACCAATACTACTAGTACTGAAACTACTACTACTAATACTACTACAACTACAGCAACTGCTAATAATAGTAGTGGTAGTAGTAGTTGTAGTTGTGGTGGTGGTGGTGGTGGTTGGAGTGGTCATTATTGTGTTTGTAGCCGCAATACCAGTAGTTATCATAGTAGTAGTTATAGTTGTGTCGTAGTAGTAGTAGTAGTATTCACAGTAGTTTTAGTAGTAGTAGTAGTGGTATGAGCAGTAGCAGTAGTAGTAACAGTAGCAACTATAGTAGTAGTGGCCATATTAATAGCAACAGCAGAAGTAGTAGGAGCAGTAGTAGTAGCGGTAGTAGCACTAACAGTTGCAGTATTAGTAGCAGTAGTAGCAATAGTAGTAGTTGTGTTAGTTGTAGTGGGAGTAATTATAGTATAATAGCAGCGGTAATTCGACTAGTTGCAGATGTAGCAATCATAATTGTAGTAGGAGTAGTAGTAGTAGTAGTAGTGGTAGTAGTAGCAGCAATAGTAGAAGGATGAATAGTAGCAATAGTTGCAGTTATTGTAGTACTAGCTGTAGTAATTATTGTAGCAGGAGTATAAGTAGCAGTAAAAGTCCCGGTAATAGTAGTAGTTATTGTAGGAGTAGCTGTAGTAGGAGGAGGTGTAGGACAAGGAGGACAAGGAGCAATAGTAGTGACAGGAATACTAGTAGGAGTATGAATAATAGTAGTAGTAGTACTAGTACTACTAGTATCAAAAGTATTAGTAGTAGTACTAGTAGTAGTAGAGTAGTTGCAGTAGTAGTAGTAGTAGTAAAAGTAGTAATAGTAGTAGTTGTTGTAGTTGTTGTAGTAGTAGTAGGAGGAGTAGTAGTAGTAGTTGTTGTTGTAGTTATAGTAGTAATAGTAGTAGTCATAATAGTAGGAGCAATCGTAATGGTAGCACTAGTAGTTGTAGCAATAGTAGGAATAATGGTTGTAGTAGTAGAAGTAGTAGTCGTAGTAGTAGAAGTAGTAGTAGTAGAAGTAGCAGTAGTAGTAGTAGGAGTAGAAGCAGTAGTAGTTGTTGCTATTGTTGCAATGGTAGTAGCAATATGAGTAGCAGTAATAGTTGTAGTACTAGCAATTGTAGTAGTATTTTTAGTAGTAGTAGTAGTAGTAGCACGAGTAGCAGCTATCGCAGTAGTTGTAGTGGTAGTAATTGTAGTAGTTATAGTTGAAGTATTAGTAGTTGTAGTTATAGAAGCGGTAGTAGTGGTGGTAGTCATTGTTGTAGTAGTGGTTGTCGTAGTTGCAGTAGCAACAATAGCAGAAGTAATAGCAGTATTATAAGCAACAGTAGCAGTAGTGGTAGCCATTGTACTAGCAGCAGTAGAACTACTACTGGTAGCAGTAGTACTCATAGAAGCAAAAGTAGTAATAGTAGCAATAGCAAATGTAGTAGTAGTAGTAGTAGTAGTAGTTATTATAGTAGTAGTAGTAGTAGTAGTATTGTTAGTGGTAGCCGTAGTTGTTGTTGTAGTAGTCATAGTAACAGTAGTATTAGTAGTAGTAGTAGTAGCAGTAGTAGCTATTGTATTAGAAGTATTAGTATAGTAGTTGCAGCAGTAGCTATAGTAGCTGTAGTAGCAGTAGTAGTAGCAGTTGTAGCATTAGTAGCAGTAGTAGCAATAGAAGTAGCAACATAATAAGTAGTAGCACTAGTAGTAGTAGAAGTAGTAGTTGTAGAAGTAGTAGAAGTAGTAGTATTAGTAGGGTGAGTAGTAGTAATCGTAGTAGTAGCCGTAGCTGTAGTAGTAGCCGTAATAGTCATAGTAATAGTAGTAGTTGTAGTAGAAAGAGTAGCAGTGTTGTGGTAGTGGTTGTAGTAGAAGTAGTAGATGTATGAGAAGTAGTCGTAGTAGTAGTAATAATAGTAGCAATAGCACCAGTAGTAGTAGTACTAGTAGGAGTAGTAGTAGTAATAGTAGTAGCAGTAGCTGTGTAGCAGTTGTAGTAGTGATTGTATTAGCAGTAGTAGTAGCAGTGGCAGCTGCAGCAACTATAGTAGTAGTAGTACTAGTAGTCATAGTAGTAGAGGCAATCGCAATAGTAGCTATAGCAGTAGTAGGAGTTGCGGTAGCAACATTAGCAGTTGCAGTATTAGTAGTAGTAGAAGTAATATTAGGAGAAATAGTTGTAGTAGCAGTAGTAGCAATATTAGCCGTAGTTGTAGTCACAGTAGTAGCAGTAATATTAAGAGTATTAGTTGTAGTAGCAGTAGTAGCAGCAGTAGAAATATTAGCCATAGTAGTAGCAGTAGCTATGGAAGCAGTAGTAGCAGTAGTAGTAGTTGCAGTAGTAGTAGTAGCAATTGTAGGCATAGTAGTGGTTGTAGTGGTAGTTGAAATAGAAATAGCTATAGTAGTAGCAGAAGCAATAGTACCAATAGTAGCAATATTAGTTGTCATAGTAATGGGAGTAGTTGAAGCAATTCTAGTTATTACAGTAGTAGTATTAGAAGTAGTAGCAGTAGTAGTTGTTGTACGTACTCATAGTAGTAGCAAAGTAGTAGAAGTAGTAGTAGTAGTAGTAGTAGTAGTAGTAGTAGCAGCAGTAGTAGCAGCAGTAGCAGTAGTAGCAATAGTAATAGTTGTTGTAGTAGTAGGAGCTGTAGAAGTATTTGTATTATTAGTAATAGTAGTCGTGGAAGTAGAAGCCATAGTAGCAGTAGTAGCGGTAGTAGTAGCGATAGTAGTAGCTGTAGTAGTGCAAGTAGTGGTAGTAGCAGTAGTAGTACAAGTAGTAGTGGTAGCAATGGTAGCAGTAGTGGTAGTGGTAGCAATAGTGGCAATAGTAGTAGTAGGAGTATTACTTGTAGCAGAAGTAGTTGTAGTACCAGCAGCAGCAATAGTAGTAGCATTAGTAGTAAAAGCAATAGTAACAGAACGAGTAATAGACCTAGTAGTTGTAATAGGTGTAGTGCTTGTAGCAGTAGCTGTAATTATAGTAGCAATAGTAGTAGAAGCAGTAAGTAGCAGTATTAGAACAAGTAATACTACTAGTAGTAGTAGTAGGAGAAGTAGTAGTAGTAGTAGTGGTTGTAGTAGTAGTAGTAGCATTAGTAGTAGCATTAATAGTAGTAGCAGCAGCAGTAGTGGTAGATGTACTAGTGGTAGTAGAAGTAGTAGTAGTAGCTCTTATTGTAGTAGTAGTAATAGTAGTAGTCATAGAAGTTGCAGTAGCAATAGTACTTGGAATAGTAGTAGTAGTAGTAGTAATAGCATAGTAGCAGCAATAGTCGTAGCAATAGTAATAGTTGGAGTCTTAGTAGCAGCATTAGCAGTAGTAGTGGTAGCAGCAGCAATAGCAGTAGTAGTAGTCGTAGTAATAGCAGAAGTAGTAGTAATAGTATTTGTATTTATAGTAGTAATAGTAGTAGTAGCAAAAGTTGTTGTACTAGTAGTATTAGAAGTAGTAGTTGTAGTTGTTGTAGTATTACTATTAGTGGGAGTAGCCATAGAAGTAGCAGTAGTAGAAGTAGTTATCATTTTAGCTATAGTAGTAGTTATTGTTCTTGTTGCAGTAGTAGTAATAGTAGTAATAGTAGCAGTAGTAGTAGTAGCAATAGTACCCATCGTAGAAGTGGTAGTAGTTGTAGTAGTAGTAGTAGTAGTAGTAGTCATTGTGGTACTAGTTGGGTTGGTAGTAGCAGTAGTAGCAGTCTGAGTAGTAGTAGTAATAGTAGTTGTTGCAACAGTAGTAGTAGCAGCAACAATAGCAGCAGTAGTAGGAGGTCTAGTGGCAGTAGTCACAGTAGTAGCAGTAGTAGCTATAGTAGTAGCAGCAGTAGTAGTAATAGTAGTAATATTAGTAGTATTAACTATATTAGTAGTAGCAATAGTTGTAGTAGTAGAAGTAGTAGTAGTATTGGGTGGACGAGGAGGAGTAATAGTCGTAGTAGTAGTTGTTGTTGTTGTAGCTATAGTAGTAGTAGGAGTAGTAGCCATTGCAGTTGTAGTTGTAGTTGTAATAGTAGTTGTTGTTGTTGTAGTAGTAGCAGCAGTTGTTGTTGTAGTAGTAGTTTTTGTTATTATTGTAATAGTAGTAGAAATCATTGTAGTGGTAGCAATAGTAACCGTTGTAGCAGTAGTAGTAGTAGAAGCAGTCGTAGCAGTAGTATCAGCAATAGTACTAGTAGTAAGAGTAGTTGCAGTAGCGGAAGCAGCATTAGTAGTAACAGAAGTAGTAGTAATAGGAGAATTAGAAGTAGTAGCAGAAGGAGTTGTAGTAATAGTTGTAGTTGTAACAGAACCAGCATTAGTTGTAGCTGAAATAGTAGTAGGAGTTGAATGAGTAGTAGTTGAAGTAGGAGTAATAGCAGCAGTAGTAATATTAGTGGCAATAGTAGTAGTAGTAACAATAGGAGGACTGGCAGTAGCAGTTGTAAAAGAAGCCATCGTAGCAGTTGTTGTTTAATAGTAGCAGCTATAGTGGTCGTAGCTGTAGCAGTTGTAGCATTAGTAGTTGTAGTAGAAGCTATAGTAAGAGTAGCTATAGTAGCAGTTGCAGAAGTAGTAGTAGCAGTAGTAGCAGAAGTAGCAGCAGCAGTTGTTGTTGTTGTAGCAGCAGTCGCAGAAGTAGTAGCAGTAGTAGTAGCAATAGTTGTAGTAGTAGTGGCAGTAGTTACAGTTGTAGTAGTGGTAGTAATCATAGCAGCAGTAGCCATAGTAGTAGCAGTACCCATAGTAGCAGTCGTAGCTATAGTAGCAGTAATAGTAGTAGAAGTACTAGTACCGCTAGTAGTGTTAGTAGTAATAGTTATAGTAGTAATACAAGCAGTAGCAGTAGTTGTTGTAGCTGCACCAGTAGTTGTAGTATGAGAAGTAGTTAGAGTAACAATAGTCATAGCAATAGTAGTAGTATCATTAATAACAGCAGCAGCAGTTGTAGCAGTACGAGCCATTGTAGTAGCAACAACAGAAGCATTAGTAGAAGTATAGTTGTGGCAACAACAATAGTAACAGTAGCAATATAGTAGTAGCAGTGGTAGTAGTAGTTGCCGTAGTCGTAGTAATCAAAGCAGTTGTAGAAGTAGTACCATTTGTAGCACTAGTTGTAATAGTACTCATAGTAGTAGTAGTTGTTGTTGTGGTACTAGTGACAGTCGTAGCAGTGGCAGTAGTAGAAGTTATAGTAGTAGTAGTAGTAGCAGCAGTAATTGTAGTAGTAGTAGAAGTAGCAGGAGTAGTAGTTGTTGTAGTAGTAGTAATAGTAGTAGTTGTAGTAGTTGAAGTAGTAGCAGTAATAACAGTAGCAGAAGTAGTAGTAGTAGTAGTAGTAGGTGCAGTAGTAGCAGTAGTAGTAGCAGTAGAAGTAGTAGTACCAGTGTAGCAGTAGTTGCAAGAGTAGCAGTTGTTCTATCAGGGGTAATTGGAGTAGCTATAGTAGTAGTAGGAGTAATAGTAGTTGCCATAGTAGCAGTAGTAGTAGTAGTAGTTGGAGCGGTAATAGTAGTAGTAGTAGTGGTCGTACTAGCGGTAGGAGTAGTTGTAGCAGTAAGTAAAGTAGTTTACTAGCAGTCTTAGCAGTAGTTAGTTGTTGTCAGAGAAGTAGTAGTAGTAGTAGTTGTCACAGTTGTAGGAGAAGTAGTAGTACTCGTAGTAGTAGTAGTGGTAGTAGTAGAAGTAGCACTATTAGTAGCAGTAGCAGTAATAGTAGTAGTAGTAGTGGTAGTAGTAGTTGCAATAGTAGCGATAGCTGTAGCAGTTGTTGTTGTAGTAGTAGTAGTAGTAGTTATTGTGGTAACAGTAGCAGCAGTAGTAATAATAGTAGTAGTAGTAGTAGTTGTTGTTGTTGCTATTGTTGTAGCAGTAAAAGTGGTTGTTGTTGTAGTTGTTGTAGCAGTAGTAGTGGTGGACATAATAGTTGTAGTAGTAGTAGTGGTTATAGTTGTAGTAGCAGTAGTTATAGCAGTAGTTGTAGAAGCGGTAGTCATAGACGTAGTAGTATCATAAGATGTAGTAGAACTAGTTCTAGTGGTTGCTGTAGTTGTAGTGGTAGTAGAAGTAGCAATAGTTGCTATTGTTGTAGTAGCTGTAGTAGCAATAGTAATAGTAGTCATTGTTGTACCAGTTATGTTGGTAGTAGCAGTAGTAGCAGTCGCTGCAATTGTGGTAATAGTAGATGTGGCAGTAGCCGCTATTGCAATAGCAGTAGTAGCAAAAGTAGTATTAATTGTAGTAGTTGTAGCAATAATAGTAGTAGTAGTAGTAGTACTGCTAATAGTTTTAGTAGTAATTGTAGCAGTAGTAATACTAGTAGTAGCATTAGTATTAGCTGGAGTAGCAGAAGTAATAGTCACAGAAGTTGTAGTAGTGGTTATAGTAGTTGGAAAAGTAGTTATAGTAGCAGTAGCCGAAGCAGTAGTAGTAGTAATATTAGTAATATGTATAGTAGTAGTAGCAGTACCATCAGTAGTAGTAGCAACTGTAGCAACAATTACAGTAGTAGATGTAGTAGCAGCAACAATAAGAGTAGTTGCAATAGTTGCAGTAGTAGTAGCAAAGTAGTAGTAGTAGCAGTAGTAACAGAGGTTGTTGTAGAAGTAGTACTATTAATAGTAGTAGTAGTTATTGTAGTACTAGCAATAGTTATAGTAGTGGTAGCCATAGTGGTGGTGGTGGTGGTAGTAGTAGTAGTAGCAGCAGTAGTAGTATAGAAGTTGTAGCAGTAGTAGCAGTCATAGTAGCAATAGTAGTACTTGATGTAGTTGTAGCAGTTGTAGTAGTAGGAGAAGTTTTTGGTGTAGCAGTCATAGTAGCAGTAGTAGTAGTAGACATAGCAGCCGTAGTAGCAGCAGTAGCAGTAGTAGTAGTAGTAGAAGTAGTTGATGTACCAGTAGCAGTTGTAGTAGTAGCAATAGTAGCAACAACAATAGTAGCAGTAGTAGCAGTAGTAACAGTAGTAGTAGTACTATCACCAGCAGTAGTTGTAGTAGTAGTAGCAGTAGCATTAGTAGTAGTTGTAGGAGAAGTAGTAGTAGTAGTTGTTGTATTTGTAGGAGGAGGAGGAGTAGTAGTAGTAGTAGTAGTAGCACTTGAAGTAGTTGCAGTTGCAGTTGTAGTAGTAGCAGCAGTAGTAGTGGTCGTAGTAGTAGTAGCAGCAGTAGTAGTAGTAGTGTGAGTAGAGGTCATAGTAGTGGTAGCAGTAGTAGCCGTTGAAGTAGTGGTAGAAGTAATAGCTGTCGTAGTAGCAGTAGTAGTAGTAGCGGCTGCAGTAGCATTAGTAGTTATAGTAGTAGAAGTAGCAGTAATAGCAGTAGTAGCTATAGTAGCAGTAGCAGAGTGGTAGTAGGAGTTGTAGCAATAGCCGTAGTAGCAGTGGTAGCAGTAATAGTAATAGCTATATTAGTGGTAGGACTAGTTATTTTTGTTATTGTAGTAGAAGTAGGAGCCAAAGTAGGAGTAGTAGTAGCAGTAGTAGCAGTAGTAGTATAGTAGTAATGGTAGTATTAGCAGTGCAGCAGTAGCAATAATAGTAAGTATAGTAGCAATAATAGTAGTAGTAGTAGTATTAGTGGTAATAGTAGAAGCAAAATAAGTAGTTGTTGTTGTGATAGTAGTAGCAATAGTAGCAGTAATAGCAGTAGTAGTAGAACAGCAGTAAAAGCAATAGCAGTAGTAGTAGTAGTAGTACTAGTAGGAAAAGAACAATAGTAGTATTAGTGGTAGTTGCTGTAGGAGAAGTTATGCTAGTAGTAGTAGAGGTTGTAGAAGTAGGAGTAGTAGTTGTTGTAGTAGTAGCAAGAGAAGTAATAGTAGTAGCAATAGTACTAGGAGTAGTAAGTGTAGCAATAGTAGTAGTAGTGGTGGTAGTTGTTGTTGTAGAAGTTGTAGTAGTAGTAGGAGTTACAGTTGTAGTTGCAGAAGTAGTCGCAGTACTTGTAGTAGTGGTAATGGTTGTAGTAGTGGTAGCAGAAGTGGTTTTAACTATAGTTACAATAGTAGTAGTAGTAGCAGTGGTAATATCAATAGTAGTAACACTAGTAGTAGTAGTAGTAGTGGTAGTAGTAGCAGCAGCAACAGTAGTAGTAGTAGTGGTCATTATTGTACTAGTTGTGTTGGAAGTAGTAGTAGAAGCTATCGCAACAGTAGTAATAGTAGTGGTAGTCACAATAGAAACAGTAATAGTAGAATTAGCAGCAGCAGCACTAGTAGTAGTAGAAGTCACAGTGGTAGTGGTAGTAGTCGCAGTTGTCACAGTAGTAGTAGTAATAGCGATAATTGCAGGAGTAGCAATTGTGACAGTAGTTATAGTATTAGTTGTAGTAGTAGTAGTAGTAGTAGTCGTAGTAGTAGAAGTAGTACTAGTAGTATGAGAAGTAGAGTAGTTTTAGTAGTAGTGGTGGTGGTGGTGTTGGTGGTAGTAGTAGGAGCAGAAGTAGAAGTAGTAGTAGTCATAGTAGTAGCAGTAGTAGCAGTAGCTGGAGAGGTAGAGTAGTTGTAGTAGCAGTTGTCGGTAGTAGGATTAGTAGTTATTGTGGTGCTAGTAGTAGTAGTAGTACAAGTAGTAGCAGTACTAGTGGTAGTAGTAGAAGTAGCAGTAGTTGAAGTAATGGCAGCAATAGTAGTAGAAGTAGTAGTATTAGTATTAGTAGTAGTAGTAGGAGTAGTAGTAGTAGTAGTAGTCGTAGAAGTAGTATTAGTAGTAATGGTTGTGAGAGCAGTAGTAGTTGTACTTGTGGTAGTGGTAGTAGTAGCAGTAGTAGTAGCAATAATAGCAGTAGTGGTAGTAGTATAAGTAGTAGCAATAATAGCAGTAGTACTTGTTGTTGTTGTTGTTGTTGTTGTTGTAGTATTAGTAGTAGTAGCAGCAGTAATACTAGTGGTAGCAATAGTAGTAATAGTAGCAGTAGTAGTAGTGGTAGTATTATTGGCAATAGTAGCAGTTGTAGCAGAAATAGTAGTATCATTAGTTGTAGTAGCAGTAGTAGCAGTAGGAGCAATAGTAGAAGTAGTGACAGTATACGCAAGAATAGTAGTACTTGTTGTAGTTGTTGCTGTAAAAATAGTAGTAATTGTTGTAGTTGTTGTAATAGTAGTAGTTGTTGTTGTAATAGTAGTAGTAACTATAGTAGTAGTAGTAGTAGTAGTAGTAGTAGTAGTAGTCATGGTACTAGTAGTAGTCGTAGTAGTAGTAATATTATTGGTAGTAGCCATACTAGTAGAAGTAGTAGCAGTAGTAGTTGTACTTGCAATGGTAGTAGGAATTGTGGTAGTTATTGTGGTAGTAGCAGCACTAGTAGCAACAATAGTAGTTCGGTGGTGGTAGTGGTAGTGGTAGTAGTAGTAGTAGTAGTAGTAGTAATAGTATTTGTAGTAATAGCAAAAGTGGAATTAGTAGGAGAGGAAGTAGTAGTAGCCACAACAGTAGTAGTAGTGGTAGTAGTGCAGTAGTTGTAGTAGTATTAGTAGTAGCGGCAATAGGTGAAGTAGGAATAGTAGCAGCAGGTGCATTAGTTGTAGTAGTTGCCACTGTTGCAGCAGTACCAATTGTTGAAATAGCGGTAGTAGTAGTGGTAGTTGAAGTAGTAGTATTTGGAGGAGTAGTAGTAGTAGTAGAAGTAGTAGTAGTAGCATTAGTAGTAGTTGTTGTTGTAGTAGCAGCAGTAGAAGTAGCAGTAGCCTAAGGAGTAGTGGTAGTTCCAGTAGTTGGAGTTGGACTAGGAGTAGGAGTGGTAGCAAAACTAGTAGTAGTAGTAGTAGTGGTAGTTATATTAGTTGTAGGAGTAGGAGTTGAAGTAGTAGTAGTAGTTGTAGCAACAACAGTAGCAGTAGCAGTAGTAGTAGAAGTAGTAGTAGTAGTAGTACTTGCAGCAACAATAGAAGTAGCAGTTGCGATTTTAGGAGAAGTTGCCGCATTGATAGTAGAAGTAGTAGTACTAGTAGTAGTTGTAGTCGTTACACCAGTAGTTATTGTAGTAGTAGTTGTACTCATAGAAGTAGCTGTAGGACAAGCAGTAGTAGTAGCAGCTGCAGTAGAAGTACTACTAGTAGTAGCAGTACTCGCAATAGTTGTAGTAGTGGTACTAGTACTTATAGTTGTAGTAATAAAAATTGTAGCAGTAGTAGTAGCAATAGTAGTCGCAGTAGTAGTAGTAGGTTTTGTAGTAGTAGTAGTAGTAGAAGTAGTGGCAGTAGTAGCAGTGGTAGTAGTAGTCATCGTTGTAGTAGTTGTGTTGTTAGTAGCAGTTGTAGCATTCGAAGCAATAGAAGTAATAGTAATAGTAGCAGTACTAGTAGCAGTAGTAGCAGTAACAATAGCTGCGGTAGTAGTGGCAGTAGTCACAATAGTAGCTGTAATAGCGATCGTTGCAGTAGCAGTAGTAGTAATAGTGATAGTAGTATTAATTGTAGCAGTAGCAGCAGTAGTCATAGTAGTAATAGTAGTAGTAGTAGGTGTAGTAGTAGTAGTAGTAGTAGTAGTAGTAGTAGTAGTAGTAGTAGTAGTAGTTGTTGTTGTTGTTGTAGAAGTAGGAGTAGTAGGAGTAGTAGTAGTAGCTATAGTAGTTGTAGTGTTAGTAGTAGTAGTAGTTGTTGTTGTTATTATAATAGTTGCAGTAGTAGTAGTAGTAGTAGCAGTCGTTGGTAGCAGTAGTGGCCATTATACCAGTAGTAATAGTAGTAGTAGTCATAGTAGTAGTAGCAGTTGCAATATCAGCAGTAGTAAGAGTAGTAGCAGTAGCAGACGTTGCATTAGTAGTAGCAGAAGTACTAGTAGTAGGAGAATTAGTAGCAGTAGAAGTAGAACTAGTATTAATAGTAGTAGTTGTAATATTAGTAGTAGTAGTTGTAGTAGTAGCAATAGGAGTAGTGGCAATAGCAGTTATAGCAGAAGCCCTAGTAGCAGTTGTAGCAGTAATTGTAGTATCTATAGTAGTGGTAGTTGTAGCTGTTGTTGTAGTAGTTGTTGTTGTTGGAGCTATAGAGGAATGGCTGTAGCAACAGTAGCAGTAGTTGTAGTAGTTTTAGTAGCAACAGTACTAGGTATAGTAGTAATCACAGCAGCAGCAGTAGTAGTAGGACTGGCATAGTAGCAAAAGTAGTTGGGTGTAGTATTAGTAGTACTTGTTATGATTGTTGTTGATATTGTAGTGGTAACAGTAGCAATAATAGCAGTAGAAGTGGAGCAACAGTAGAAATAGTAGTAGTTTTAGTAGTAGTGGAAGTAATACTCGGAGCAATAGAGTTGTAGTAGTAGTTGTCGTAGTCACAGTAGTAGTAGTTGCGGTAGAAGTAGTAGAAGTTAAAGTAGTAGCAGTTGTAGTAGTAGTGGTAGTAAGAGAAGTAATCGTAGTAGTAGTAGTACAAAGTGTTGTAATAGTAGCAATAGTAGTAGTTGTTGTGGTAGTTGTTATTGTTGTTGTAGTAGTGTAGAAGTGGTTGTTGTCTAGTTGTTGTAGTTACAGTAGTAGTAGTAATTGCAGTAGTAGCAGCAGTAGCAGCAACAGAAATAGTAGTAGTAGCTGTAGCAGCAGTAGTACTTGTAGTAGTAGTCACAGTAGTAGAAGTAGTAGTAGTAGTAATAGTAGCAGTATAGTAGTAGTCGTAGTAGTAGTAATAGCAATAGCAATAGTTGTTGTAGTAGTAGGAGCAGTAGCAGTAGTGATATGAAAAGTAGTTGGAGTAGCAAAAGTAGCAGCAGTAGTAGTAGCCATAGCAGTAGTAGCAGTAGCTATAGTAGCGGTAGTAGTAGTAGTAGTAGTAGCAGCAGTTCTAGTAGTCGCAGCAGCAGCAGTACTAGCAGTAGCAATAGTTGTAGTTGTAGTAGCAGTCGCAGCTGTAGTTATTGTAGGGATAGTAGTAGTAGTAGTAGTGTAGTAGTAGTAGCCGTAGTAGTAGTAGCAGAGGTAGTAGTAGTAGTAGTTGTTGTTCTTATGGTTGTTGTCATTGTGGTAGTAGTAGCTGGAGTAGTAGTTGTTGTTGTGGTAGTAGTAGTAGTATTTGTAGGCATTGTAATAGTAGTAGTAGTACTCGTAGTAGAAGTAGAAGTAGTAGTAGTAGTAGTAGTGTTAGTAGTAGTTATAGTATTAGTAGTATTAGTACTAATAGTAGTAGTAGAAGTAATAATAATAGCTACAACAGTAGTTATAGTAGTAGTTGGGGTAGTTGTTGTGGAAGTAGTAGTTAAAGTAGTAGTAGTAGTAGCACTTGTAACAGTAGTAGTTAAAGTAGTAGCAGTTGAAGTAGTAGTAGCAGTAGTACTAGTAACAATAGTAGTAGCGGTAGTAGTTGTAATAGTAGTAGTACTAGTAGTAATAGCAGTATTAGTAGTTATAGCAGTAGCAGTAGCTGTAGGAGTTGGACTAGGAGTAGTAATAGTGGTTGTAGTAGTAGTACTAGTAGTGGTAGTACAAGTTGTAGTGCGAGTAGGTGTATGTGTCCGAGTAGTAGTAGCAGTAGTAGAAGTAGGAGTAGTAGTAATAGTGGCAGGAGCGGGAGTTAGAGTAGTAGTAGTTGTTGTTGTTGTTGTAGTTGTAGAAGTAGTATTAGTAGTAGTTGTTGTAGTTGTAGTAGTGTTAGTTGTAGTAGTATTAGTAGAGTAGTAGTAGTAAGAGTATGAGTAGTAGTTGTAGTAATTGTAGTAGTAGTAGTAGTAGTAGTAGTAGGACTTGGAGTAGGAGCAGTAGCAGTTGTACTAGTAGTTGAAGTAATAGTAGTTGCAGCAGCTGTAATAGTAGTAGTCGAAGTAGTAGGTACTGTTGTGGTATCATTAGTTGTAATAGTAGCAATAGGAGTAGTAGTGGTAATAGTCGTAATTGTGGTAAAAGTAGTAGAAGTAGTAGTAGTAGAAGTAGGAGTAGTAGTTGTTATAGTTGTAGCTGTTAGAGTCGTGGTAGGAGTAGAAGTTGGAGTAGGAGTGGCAGTACGAGTTGTAGTAGTAGTATTAGTACTAGTAGGAGTAGTAGTAGTAGTCATAGCAAGAATAGCAATCGTAGTAGTAGGAGGAGGAGGAGGAAGTGGAATAGTAGTAGTAGGCATAGGTGTAGAAGTACGAGTGGTAATAGGAGTAGTAGTAGTAGCAATAGTAGTGCTAGTATGAGTGGCCGTAATAGCAGTAGTTGGAGTAGTTGGAGTAGTATGTGCAGTAGGCGTAGTAGAAGCATCAATTGTTGTAGCAATAGTAACTGTAGTGGTAGTAGTTGTAGAAGGAGTACTAGTAGTGATGGTAGTGGTAGTAGTAGTAGTAGTCGTAGTAGCAGCAGCAGCAATAGTAGTAATAACATTAGTAGTAGTAGTAGAAATAGTAGTAGTAGCGATAGTGGTAGTAGTCGCGGTAGTAGTAGTAGTAGCAACAAAATTCCTAGGAGCAGTAGTAGAAGTTGTAGTATTTGGAATAGTAGTAGAAGTAGGAGTTGAAGTTAGAGTAGTAGTAGTAGAAGTAGTATTAATACTAGTAGTAGTAGTGGATAAAGTAGTTGTAGTCGTAGTAATAGTAGTAGACAGTATTTGTAGTAGTTGTAGCAGCAGTAGTAGTAATATTACTAGTAGTAGTAATAGGAGTACTAGTCGGAGTAGTAGTATAGTAGAGGTAGTAACGGCAACAGTAGTAGCAGTAGTAGTAGTCGCAGTAGTAGTAGTAGTAGTAGTAGTAGTTATAGGAGTAATAGCAATTTTGGTAGAATAAGTATTAGTAGAGGTAGTTTTAGGAGTAGGAGTTGGTGTATGAGTAGTAGTTGTAGCAATAGTATTAGTAGTTGTAGTAGTAGTAGCAGTAGCACTAGTACGACTAGTAGCAGCAGCAGCAGTAGTAGTAGTAGTGGTAGTAGTAGTCAGAGTAATAGTAGTAGTAGTTGGAGTAGTACTAAGAGTTGCAGCTGTAGTAGTAGCAGTAGTTGTTGTTATTGTTGTAGGAGCAGAAGTAGCAGTAGTGGCAGTTGTAGAAGCAGCAGTAGTTGTAGTAGTAGTTGAACTAGTAGCAGCATCAGGGGTAGTAGTAGTAGTAGAAGCTATCGTCATAGTAGTTGTAGTATTAGTAGTACAAATAGTAGTAGTAGTAGTAGAAGTAGTAGCAGTAGTAGTTGCAGTAGTAATAGGAGTATATGTAGGAGTAGGGTTAGAAGTATGAGTAGTAGTAGTAGTAAATGTAACAGTAGAAGTAGTAGTAGTAGGAGGAGGAGGAGGAGTAGTAGTAGCAATAGAAATAGTAGTGGTAGTAGCAGTAGTGGTAGTAGTAATAATAGTAATAGTAGAAGTAGAAATTGCAATAGTTGGAGTAGCAAGTGTAATAGCAATAGTTGTAGTCGTAATAGTAGTAGTAGGAGTAGTAGAAGGAGTAGGAGTTGGAGTAATCGTGATAGTATTAGTAGCAGTAGTAGTAGTAGCAAGTATAGTAGAAGCAGTGGTGGTTGTAGTAGTAATAGGTGGAGGAGGAGTAGTAGGTGTAGTAGTTGTAGTAGTTGCCATACCAATAATAGTAGTAGTAGTCGTAGGAGTAGTAGTGGTAGCAGTAGGAGTTATAGTAGTAGTTGCAATAGTAGTAGTAGTAGTTGTTATAGAAGTAGTAGAAGTAGTAGTAGGGTTAGTCGTAGAAGTATTTGAAGCGTTAGGAGTAGTAGCACTATGAATAGTAGTATAGTAATAGCAGTAGTAGTTGTTGTTGTTGTAGTAGTAGTTGAAGGAGTATTAGGATTAGTAGTAGTAGAAGTAGTAGTAGTAGTAATAATAGTAGTAGTAGTAGTAGTAGTAGTAGTAGTAGTAGTTGGAGAGGCAACAGAAGCAGCAGTAGTTGTATTAGTAGTAGTAGTAGCAGTAGTAGTAGCAGTAATATTATTAGTAGTGGTACTTGTAGTTATAGAAGTTGTAGCAGTAGTTGTAGTAGTTGTCATAGGAGTTGGTGTAGGAGTAGGGGTAGTAGTACTAGTAATAATAGAAGTAGTAGCAGCAGTAGTACTAGTAGTAGTAGTACTAGTAGTTGTACTAGTAGTAGTACTAGCAATAGTTATTGTTGTTATGATTGCTATTTTAGTTCAAGTAAGAGTAGTAGTAGCAGAAGAAGTAGTAGTAGTTGCAGTAACAACAATAGTAGTAGTAGTACCAATTGTAGCCGTAGAAGTAGTAGTTGTAGTAGATGTAGTAGTAGTAGTAATACTAATAGAAGTAGTAGTAGTAGTAGTTGGAGTAATGCTAGTAGGGGGAGTTGCAGTAGTAGTAGTAGCTGTAGTAGAAGCAGTTGTAGTAGTCGGAGGAGATGTAGATGTAGTAGCTATAGTAATAGTAGTAGTTGTAATCGTAGTAGGGGTAGTAGGAGTAGTTGAAGTAGAATTAGTAGTAGTACTAGTAGTAGTAGCAGCAGTAGTAGTACTAGTAGTAGTAGTAGTAGCAGTGGTTGTAGTAGCAGTCGTAATAGTAGTAGTAGTAGTCTTAGTTGTTGTTGTAGTAGAAGTAGTAGTAGTACCAGTAGTAAAAGTTGTAATAGCAGTGGTAGTTGTAGTGCTAGTTGTTGTAGTAGAAGTAGTAGTAAATGTTGTAGTAGGAGTAGTAGTAGTTGTGATTGTTGTAGAAGTAGTAGTAGGAGTAGTAGCAGTAGTTGTATAAGTAGGAGTGGTTGTATTAGTAGTAGGAGTAGTTGTGGTGGTCGCAGTAGTAGTAGAAGTTCTAGTAGTAGCAATTATAGTAGTAGTGGTAGTAAGAGAAGTAATATTAGTAGTTGTAGTACTAGTAGTGGTAGTAGTAGTAATAGTATTAGTAGTAGTGGTAGTTGTTATTGTTGTTGTTGTAGTAGCAAAAGTAGTTGTTGTTGTAGTTTTTGTAGTTGTAGTAGTAGCGGTTATAGTAGTTATAGTATTATTTGTAGTTATAGTAGTTGTAGCAGTAATTGAAACGCTAGTTGCAGTAGTAGCAGTAGCAGAAAGAGTAGTAGTAGCAGTTGTAGTGGTCGCGTTGGTAGCAGTGGTAATGGCAGCGGGAGCAGTAGTAGTAGTTGTAGTGGCAGTAGCAGAAGTAGTAGTAGTTGTCATTCTTGTAACAATTGTGTTTGTAGTAGCGGTAGTAGTGGCAGTAGAGGCAGTAGTCACAGTAGTAGCAGTTGTAGCGATCATAGCAGCAGCAGCAGTAGTAGTAGTAGTAATTATAGCAGTAGTATTAGTTGGAGTTGTTGTTGTAGTAGTCGCAATAGTAGAAGTTGTAGTAGTAGTAGGAAAAGTAGAATAGTTGTAGTGGTAGTTGTAGTACAAGCAGTAGTAGCAGTAAGAGAATTAGTAGAAGTCATATTAGTAGCATTAGTAGTCGCAGTATGAGAAGTAGAGTACTCGCAGTAGCAGTAGTCATAGTAGCTGTAGTAGTATTAGTAGTAGTGGTGGTGCTAGCCCTAGTAGTTATACTAGAAGTAGCAGTTCTAGTAGTAGTTGTTGTAGTAGTAGCAGTAGTAGAAGTAGTAGTTATAATAGTTGTAGTAGTAGCAATTATTTTTGTTGTACTAGAAGTAGTATTAGTTATTGTTGTAGTATTAGTAGTTGCAGTAGTAGCAGTAGTAGTAGCAATAGTAGCAATAGTAGTTATTGTAGTAGTAGCAGTAGTAGAAGTAGTAGTATTAGGGGCAATAGTAGCAGTAATAGCAGTAATAGCAGTTGTAGTTGTAATATTATAAGTATCGGCAACAGCAGTACTATTAGTAGGAGTAGTTCTTGTACTAGCTTTAGTAGTAGAAATTGCAGTAGCAGTAGCAATAGTATTAGTGGTAATGGCAGAAGTAGCAGTAGTAGGAGAAGAAGTAGTTGTAGCAACGGCAGCAGAAGTGGGGCAGTTGTCCTAGCTGTATTAGTAATTGCTGTAGTACTTGGAGTAGTAGTAGTGGCAGCAGTAGTAGCAGTAGTAGGAGTAGCAGCAGTAGTAGTTGTAATAGTAGAATTAGTAGTCATGGTAGTTGTAGCAGTTGCAGTAGTAGTAGTAGTGGCAGTTGCAGTAGTAGCAGTAGTTGTAGTAATCGTATTTGGAGTAGTAGCTATAGAAAATAAGTAGTAGTAGTTGTTGTAGAAGTAGTAGTAGTAGTAGTGGTAGTAGTAACAGTAGTGGTGGTAGTAGTATAAGGAGGAGTAGTAGTAGTGGTTGGAGTCAGAGTGGGAGTAGGAGTAGTAGGAGAAGTAATAGTCGTAGTAGTAGTAGTAGTAGTAGTAGTAGCAGTAATAGTGGTAGTGCGAGTAGGAGTAGGAGTAGGAGTAGTTGTAGCCGTTGTAGGAGTAGACATAGTAGTAGTAGTAGTCATATGTGTAGGAGTAATAGTAGTAGCAACAGCAGTAGCAGCAACAGCAGTAGTAGTAGAAGTACTAGTTTTGGTAGTAGTATTAGTAGTAATAGTTGTAGTAGTAATACAAGTAGTAGCAGTAGTTGTAGTAGTTGAAGTAGTATTTGTCGTAGGAAAAGTGGTTATGGTAGTAGTTGTGGTAATAGCCGAAGGAAAAGTAGTTATAGCAGTAGTAGTCACAGCAG
>RXID01011048.1:0-16789 GCA_005019695.1 Trichopus zeylanicus subsp. travancoricus
GAATAGCAGTAGCAACAACAGTAGTTGTAGTAGGACGAGGAAAAGGAGTAGTAAAAGTAGCAGTAGCAGCACAAGTAGTAGTCATAGTTATAGTACATATAGTAGTCGTCGTACTAGCAGTAGCAATAGTAGCTGTTGTAGTGGTTGTGCTAGTTATAGTTTTAGTATTGGTGATACTAGTAGTAGTAGGAGACGTAGTATATGTAGTAGTAGTAATAGTAGTAGTAGTAGTAGTAGTAGTAGTAGTAGTAGTAGTAGCCGTTGTAGTAGTAGTCGTAGTAGTAGTAGTAACAGAAGTAGGAGTAGTAGTTTTTGTAATTCTAGTGGTAGTAGTAGTAGTAGTAGTTATTGTAGTAATAGTAGTAGTAGTGTTAGAAGTAGTGGTAGAAGTAGTAGTAGTAGTATGAGTGTTAATGGTAGTAGTAGTAGTAGCAGTTGAAGTAGTAGTAGTAATAGTTGCATTAGTAGTAGTTGTAGAAGTAGCAGTAGCAGCAGCAGTAGTAGTAGTGAAGGAATAGTAGGAGTTGTGGTAGTGCTAGTGACCTTAGTAGTAGCAGTAGAAGCAGTAATAGTTATTGTAGTATTAGTAGTTGTAGAAGAAGTTGTAGTAGTAGTGGTGGTGGTGGTAGCAGGAGTAGGAGCAGCAACAGGAGTAGTAGTAGTAGCAATTGCAGTAGTAGTAGTAGTAGTGGAGATAGTTGTATTGGTAGTGGCTATTGTAGTAGTCATGGTGGTGGTAATTGTAGTAGTAGTAGTAGTAGGAGTACTAGTTGTAGTATGAGTAGCAATAGCAGTAGGAAAATTAATAGAAGTATTAGTGGTAGTAGTAGGAGTAGTAGAAGTAGTAGTTATTGTTGTTGTAGTAGTAGAAGCAGTATCAATAGTTGTTGTTGTTATGGTATTAGTAGTAAACGAAGTAGTAATAGTAGCAGTTGGAGTAGTAGTTGTAGTTGTAGTAGTAGTTGTCGTCGTCCTCATCGTCGACGTCATCGTAGTAGTAGTAGTAGTAGCACTAGTTGCTGTTGTTGTTGTTGTTGTAGCAGTAGTAGTAGTAGTAGTAGTAGTATAACAGTAGTAACAACAATAGTAGTAGTAGCACAAGTCATAGTAGGAGTAGTAGTAGTGGTAGTTGCAGTAGCGGTTGTTGTAGTAGTGTAGTAGTAGTATCAACAATAGTAGAAGTAGTAGTTGTTGTAGTAATAGTAGTAGTAGCAACAGTACTAGTAGTGGTAGTAGTAGTAGAAGTAGAAGCAGCAGCAGCGTCAAAAGTAGTAGTAGTAGTAGCCATAGTAGTTGTTGTAGTAGTCGTAGTAGCAATAGGAGTAGTAGTAGGAGTAGTAGTAAGGGTTGTAGTAGTAGTAGTAGTATTGGTCGAAGTAGTAGTAGTAGGACTAGCAATAGCAGAAGTATTAGTAGTAGTAGTAGTAGTAGTCGTAGTTGTAGCAGCAGTAGTAGTAGTCATAGCCGCAATAGTAGTAGGAGTAGCAGCAGTAGTAGTTGCAATAGTAGAAGTAGGAGTAACATTAACGGTAGATGTAGGAGCAACAGTAGTAGCTGGAGTAGTAGTAGTAGTATAAGTAGTTGTAGCAGCAGTAGCAGTTACAAAAGTGGCAGCAGGACTAATAGCAGTAGCTATAGTAGTTGTAGTAGTTGTAGAAGTAGTGGTAGCAGTAGCCATACTAGTAGTAATTGTTGTAGTATTAGCAGTAACTGTAGTAGTAGTAGTAGCAATCGTAGTAATAGCAGCAGTGATAGCAGTTATAGTAGTAATAGTAGTAATAGTAGTTATAGTAGCTATATTATGTAGTAGTTATGGTATAAATAGTAGTAGCACAGGCAGTAGCAGTAGTAGTCAGAGTTGTAGTTGCAAGAGGAGTAGCAGTAATAGTAGTAATTATAGCAGTAGTAGTAGCTGCAGTAGTTATAGAAGTAGTAGTAATAGCAGTAGGACTAACAGTAGCTGTAGTAGTAGTAGTGGAAGCAGTAGTAGTAGTCATAGTAGCAGTAGGAGTTGTTGTTGTTGTTGTAGTACTTGTAGTAGTAGTAGTAGTAGCAGTAGCAGTAGTAGTAGCAGTAGTAGTAGAAATAGTAGCAGTTGTAGAAGTAGTTGTAGCAATAGTTGTAGCATTTGCAGTTGTAGCAGTAGTCGCAGTAGTAGTCTTAGCTCCACTAGTAGCAGTAGCAAAAGTAGTTGTAGTAGTAGTAGTAAATTTAGCAGTAGTAGCAATTGTTATAGCAGTAGAAGCAGTAGTAGTAATAGTAGTAATTCCTGTTGTAGTAGTCGTAGGAGCAGCTGTCGTAGTAGTAGTAGTGGTTGTAATATTAACAGTAATTGTAGTTGTAATACTCATAATAGTTGTAATTGTAGTAGCGGTAGCAATTGTAGTAGTAATAATAGTAATAGTAATAGTCGTAAGAAGTAGTAACAGAGGAAATAGTAGTAGTTGTAGCAGTTAGAGTAGTAATGGTAAAAGTACTAGTAGTTGTAGTTGTAGTATTAACAGTAGTAGAAAAAGCAGTAATAGATATAGAAGAAGTAGCAGAGGACTAGTAGCAGTAGTTGCAACAGTAGCAGTAGTAGTTGTTGTTGTAGTAGTCATAGTAGTAGTAATAGTAGTAGTAGTAGCAGTAGAAGTAGTAGTAGCAGTAATAGCTGTTGCAGTAGTAGCAGCAGTAGCAGTAATAAAAGTAGCAATAGTAGTCGGAGTAGCAGTAGTAATTACAACAACTTCCACCACTCCTTCTACTACTACTACGACTACTACTAGTACAACAACCACTTCTACCACTCCTACTACTACTATGACTACTACTACTACTACAACAACTTCCACCACTCCTTGTACTACAACAACAACTACTACAACAACTACTACTATAACAACTACAACTAGTACTACTACTGTTATTACAACAACTACTACTCATGCGAAAACTATACGCCTAATACAACTGCTACTACTAATACTGCTACTTCTACTACTACTACTGTGACAACGACAACAACTACTACTACTATTATCACTACTACTGCGACTACAACTTCTACAACTACTACTACATCGACTGTTACTCCTACCCCTACTTCTACTCCAACTACCGTTGCTACTCCTACAACTACTACAACTAATGTTATTTAGTTACTGCAGCTGCTGCTACTACTACTACTTTTGTTACAACTACTACTACTATTGCTACTACTACTACTACTACAACTACTACTACTTTTACTACTTCTATAGCTTCTGCGGCTACTAGTACTACTAATACTACAACTACTACTACTACTACTGCTACTGTTACTATTACTAATACTACTATTACTATTGCAACCAATTTTACTACAACTAATACTCCTACTCCTACTGTTACTACTACAACTACTACTACTGCTACTTTTGTTACTACTACTACTACACTACTACTACTACTGTTACTACTACGACTTCTACTACTGCTACAATTGTTGCTACTACTACTGTTCTACGACCACAACAACAACTACTACAACTACAATTACTACTACTACTACAACAACAACAACAACTACTACTACTATGACAACGACAACAACTACTGCTGCAACTACTACTACTGCTTCTATCACAACTAGAACTACTGCAAATATTATTACTACTACTGCTACTAATACTGCTTTTACTACTACAACTACAACAATTATTACTGCTACTAGTTCTACTACTACCACTACTACTACTATTAATTCTACTACCGTTATTGCTGATCCTACTACTAGCACTACTACACCTACTGCTACTCCTCTTGCAACTCTTCATACTACAACTCCTCCTCCTACTACTGCAACAATTTCTACTTCCATCAACATTACTACTACTATGGCAACTAGGAATACTACTATCGCAACTACTACTACTACTACTACTACTACAACTATTACTACAAGTACTCCTACTGCTGTTGCTACCACAACTGCCACTAGTACTCCTCCTCCTCCTACTACTACTACAATTACTTCTTCTACAACTACTAATACTACAACTAGTACTACTGCTGCTTTGGCTACTACTAATATCACTACTACTACTTCAACTACTACTTCTACTACTACTACTATTACTGCTGTTGTTGCTGCTACTACAACTACTGCTATTTTTACTACTACTTCGGCTTCTACTACTACTACTACTACTACTACTACTACTACTACTACTACTACTTCTACCACTGCTGCCTCCACTACTACTACAACTACTACTACTCGTACTACTACTATTACTTCTAGTACCACTATTACAACAACAATTACTGCTACTACTATTGTTATTCCTACTATTACAACTACTACTACTACTGCAACTACTAACCCTGCTACACTGCTACTGCTACGCCAACTACTACTACTACTACTAGCACTACTCCTACTACTACTACTACTATTATTACTACTACAACTACTACAACTACTACAACGACTACTATTCCTACTCCTACTCCTACCCCTACCCCTAGTCCTACTACTGCTCCTAGCAATACTACTACTACTATTTTTACCCCAACTGCCACTAGTACCACCACTAGTAATCTTATATTGAGTCATACTACTGCTACTACTACTGCCACTACTACCCCAACTACTTCTACTGTTACTATGATCCCTACACCTACTCTTACTATCGCTACAACTACTCCCCCTCCTACTATTGCAACTACAACTACTACTACGTCTACTAATCCAACTACTACTACTCTTGCTACTCATTCCACTCCTAATACTACTAATACTGTGCCTACTACTACTAATACTTCTACTACTATTACAACAATACTTCTACTGTTACAGCAACCACTACTATTACAACTTCTACAACTACTCCTACTCCGACTACTACTACTACTACTTCTGCTCTGACTACTGCTACTACTACAACAACTACTTCAGCTAATGCTACTACTCCTACTACTCCAACTACTACTACTTCAACTCTTACTCTTACTCCAACTCCTACTACTACTACTACTGGAACTAACAATACTACAACTACTACTACTGATGCTACAACTCTTACCACTTCTACTATGACTACTACTACTATTACCACTATTCCTCCTCCTACTACTTCGACTACTACTGCTTCTACTGCTATTACTACTACTACAACTACAAGCACTATTGCTACTACTGCTACCACTACAACAACCACCACTAGCATTACAACCACTACTACAACTACTATTGCTACTTCTTCTACTATTACAACTACTACTCCTACTCCTACTCCTATTGTTGCTACTACTACTACTACTCCTACTCCTACTCCTACTATAACAACAACAATAACTACTACTACTCTACTAGTACAACTGCTACTACTAGTACTCCTACCACTATTACTACTATTACTACTACTAGTACTACTACTACAAATACTACTTCTAATACAACAACTCTAATAATACTACTGCTACTAGTACTAAAACTACTACAACTACTACTTCTACTAATACTGCTGTTGCTGTTGCTGCATCTGCTACTACTACTACTACTATGACTACTACTCGACTCCTACTACTGCAACTACTACTACACCTACTACTACAACTACTTCTGCTACTACAACTACAACTGCTACTACTCCTACTATCGCTACTACTAGACCAACTCCTACTCATATTATTGCTACTACAACTACTACTCCTGCTCCTACTCTAACTCCACTATTACTACTCCTACTCCTTCTACTACTACTCTACTAGTACAACTACTACTCTACTACTACTATTCTTACACTACTACTACTACTAAAAAAACTACTACTACTACTACTACAATTACTACAGTTGCTGCTATTACTACTACTACTACTTTTGCCACTGCACCTACTCCTATTACTCCCGCTACAATAATTACTACTACTACTACTACTACTACAACAACAATAACAACTACAACTAATACTACTTCTACTACTACAACAACAGCAACAACAACAACAACAACAACAACAACAACAACTACTATTACTTCTACTACAACTACAACAACAACAACTACTACTATGACTTGTACTACTACTTCTACTACTACAGCTACTCTCGCTACTACTTCTACGACTGCTATTGCTACTACTACTACCATAACTACTACACCAACTACTACTGCTGCTACTACTAAAACAACAACTGCTACTACTACTACTACTTCTACTATTACTACTACTTCTACTACAACTACTACTAGTACTATCTCGATTCATTGTCCTAGTACTGCTACTACTACTTTCCAACCGCCACAAATGCTGCTACTATTGCTGCGACTATGCCTACAACAACAATAACTACTACTACTACTACAACTACAACAACTGCTGCTACTACTACTCTTAATAAAACTACTATAACTACTACGACTACTGTAGCTGTAGCAGCTATTATTACTACTACTACTACTCCTACTCCTACTCCTACTCCAACACTTACTACTACTACTACTACTACTACTACACAGCTACTACTTCCCCTACTACGACTACTACTGCTCCTACTACAACTACTCCTACTCCAGATGTTAGAAATACTACTCTCATAGCTTCTACTACAGCTGCTGCTGATGCTATAGCTGCGGATTTTACTACTACTACTACTATTTCTACTTCTACCACTACTCCTGCTCGACAACAACTCCAGCTACTCTTACTGCCGCACCTAGTCCGATTAGTCCTATGACTACTCCTACAACTGCTACTACTACTATTTCTACTCCTTCTACTTTTACTTCTGCTCAAACTCCTACTACTACTACCACGGCTACTACCACTCCTATTACTTCTACTACTACTACTACTACTACCACTAGTACTACTACTACTACTAGTACTATTGCCACCACAAGTACCACAACTACTCCTATTACTTCTATTACTGGTACTTCTACTGCTACTACAATTACCAGTACCACTCAAACTATTACTTCTACTTCTACCATTGTCGCTGGTACTACTACTACTATGACTGCGAATGCCACTACTACTACTACAACAATAACTACTACTACTGTTATTGTTGTTGCTGCTCCTGCAACTATTTCTTCGACTGTTGCAACTACAACTGATGCTACTTCTGCTGCTGCTATTGCTATTACTGGTACTACTAATACCACTGCTACTACTACTACAACTACAACTATTAATACTACTTCTACTGCTACTACAACAACAACAACAACAACAACAACAATGACCACAACAACAACAACTACTACTACTACTTCTACTACTACAACTATTACTACTACTTCTACTACTACTACTACTACTACTACAACTACTACTATTACTACTACTATTACAAATACTACTATTACTACTTCTATTGCTACTACTACTACTATTACAAATACTACTATTACTACTTCTATTGCTACTACTACTACTATTACTACTAATTGTATTACTACTACTACTACTACTGCTACTATAAATACGACTACTATTTCTACTTCTACTACTACAACTACTATGCCTACTACTACTGCTACACCTACTACAACTATGGATGCTACTAAAACTAATACTATCTCTATTCCTAGTCCTAGTACTGCTACTAGTACTAATCCTACTACTACAAATGCTAGTACAACTACTACGACTGCTCCAACAACTGCTACTACTATAACTACTACTACTACTACATCTACTACAACTCCAACAACAATTGCAACTACTGCAACTACTACAACAACCACACTACTTCAACTACTACTACTACCACAACAACTGTTGCTCTTAATACTACAGCTATAGCTACTAGTACTACTGCTGCTCCTACTATTGCTGCTGCTAGTGGTACTACTACTACTACTACTACTACTACTATTACAACTACTACTGCTAGTGCTACTACTACTCCTGCTGCTACTGCCACTACTGATACTACTGCTACTACATCTACTATTGCTACTATTACTATAACTTTTACTACTACTGCTACTACTACTAGAACTACAACTATTGCTTCAACGGCTACTACTGCTACCACTGCTACTATTACCACTACTACCAATACTACTATTTTTACTACCAGTACTACTTCTGCTATATTGCTACTGCTACAATGACTACAACTAGTACTGCAACTATTACGACTGCTACTACTACTACAACAGCTAGTCTTCTTTTCGCTGCTAGTACTACTACTACTACTACTACTACTACTACTACTACTACTACTACATTTCCTGCTGCTATTATTGTTATTAATACTACTACAGCTATAACTATTACTGCTGCTACTCCTCCTCCTCCTCCTCCTCCTACTACTACTTCTACTATTGCTACAACAGCTACTACTACAACTACTACTATTACTGCTATTATTGTTGCTACTGTTACTACTACTACTCTTGCTATTACTCCTGCTACTACTATAAATACTGCTGCTACTACTATAGCTACTACTACTGCTACTACTTCTCCTACTACTACTACTTCTACTACTACTACCACTCCTATTACTACTATTACTAATGCTATCATTACTACACCTACTACTGCTTCTACTCTTGCTATTACTAGTACTACAAATACTGCTGCTATTACTACGACTACTACTACAACTACAGCTATTACTATAGCTATTACTATGGCTACGCTAGTACAACTGCTTGTCCTACTATTGCTACCACTCGTACAACTTCTAGTACTACTACAACTACTACAACTACTACTCCTACTGCTGCACCTGCTACTACTACTAATTCTGCTACTCCTAAGACTCCCACAACTGCTTATCCTACGGTTGCTAATGCCGCTATTGCTACTATCACTACTACTACTACTACAACCTCTACGATTACTACTACTACTATTACTACTACTACTACTATTACTACTACTACAATTACTACCACTACTTTGATTACTACTACTTCTAATATTACTACTAATACTACTACTCCTACTACTACTACTACTAATACTAATACTACTATTAATACTGCTACTACTACCCCTAATACTACTACTGCTACAACTACTAGTACATCTGCTACTACACCACTACCACTAGTACAACTAATAGAAATATTACTACTACGCCTACTACGGCTACCACTACTATTACTATACTACTACAACTAATGCGACTTTTACTACTACTCCTACTTCAGCTACATCTACTACTGTTGCTACTAATATTACTGCTACTACTACAACTAATGCAATGATTACTACAACTACCACTGCTAGTTCTACAACTACTCCAACTACTATTCCTTCTACTAGTCCTGCTACGGCTACTACTTCTAGTACTATAGCCTCAACTACTATCACTACTACTAGTAATAGTACTACGACAACTACTACTACAAGTACTACTACTACTACTACTACTACTACTCTGCCTACTACTACTACTCCACCTCCTACTACTACCACTACTACAACTACTATACCCACAACTACCGCGGCTGAGACAACTACTACGACTATTACTATTACTACTATCATGACTACCATTACTACTACTACTACTACAACAACAACAACAACAACTGCTGCTACTACTACTAAAATAACAACTATTCCTAGTCCTACTCCCAATATTGTTAATACTACTATTTCTACTAGTACTACTCCTACTAGTACTACTGCTACAACTACTACTCCTACTCCGACTCCTATATCTACTACAACAACAACTTCTACTACTCCTACTCCAACTGCTACTACTATGACTACTACTACAACAAGTACTACTACTTATACCAATACTAACACTACTACTACTACTCCTCCTACAAATACTAATATTACTACTACTGCAGCAACTGCTGCTACTACTACTATTGTAACTACTACTGCTCTAACTACTACTACTACTATACCATTACTACTATTGCTATAGCCACTACTACAACTACTCCTATTACGACCACTACTACTACTGCTATTACTACAAATACAACAACTACTACTTCTAATACAAGTACAACTGTTAATACTACTACACCTTTTACGACAATAACTACTATGACTACTACTACTATTCTTACCGAAACTGTACTACTACTATTGCTGCTACTGCTGCTACTATTCAGACTCCAACTCCTACTACTACCACTACTGCCCCTACTCCAACTACTACTACTCCAATTGCTACTACTACCACTACTACTACTATTACTACTCTTGCTACTGCTACTACTACCACTAAAAATACTACTCCTTGTACCATTCCTACTCCTACCCCTAGTACTACTATTGCTGCTGCTACTGCTGCTAGTACTCATACAACTACTACTATTACTACTGCAACAACTACCACAACAACAACAACAACTACCACTATTACTACTGCTACAACTACCACAACAACTACTACTACTACTTCTACTGCTACTTCAGCTATTGCTACTTTTAGTACAGCTAAAGCTACTACAATTACTACTAGTACTAATCATCCTTCTCCTGTTGCTACTGCTACTACTACTCCTAAGGCTACTATAGATACTACTACTATTACTTCTGCTGCTCCTATTAGTATAGCTACTACGGCTCCAACTACGCCAACTACTACTGTTGTTACTACTACTACCACCACTAGCATTGTTACTACTATCTCTACTACTGCAACTACCATGACCACTACTACTAATACTAATACTACTACTACTACTACTACAACAACTACTCCTACAACTACTCCTAAGACTACTACAACAACGACAACAATAACTACTACTACTACCACTACGACTTCTACTACCACTGCTACTGCTACTATGATGACTTCTACTACTACTACTACTACTCTAGTACTACTATTGTTGTTGCTGCTACTACTACTAATGCTACTTCTACTTCCACTACTACTACTACTACTATTATTACTACTACTACTACTCCAACTCCAACGCCTACAGTAACTACTACTCCTACTTCAACTACTACTATTACACCAACTCCAACTCCTACTACAACTCCTATAGCTGTTACAACTATTACTATTGCTACTCCAACTCCTACAACAACTCCTACTACTCCTCCTGATCCAACTCCTACAACAACTACTACCGTTACTACCACTTATAGAAATACTTCTACTACTACCACAACTATGACAACTACCACTACAAATAGTACTCGTACTGCTACTGCAACTCCTACTACAAGTAGTACTCCTATGGCTACTGCTACAACTACTACTACTACTTCTCTTATTGCTACCACAACTACCACTACTATTGCTACCACTCATAATGCTACAATTACTACAACTATCCTTACTCCTACTTCTACGACAGCTACTAGCAGTACTCCTACCACTACCACTACTATTGCTACTACTACTCCTAATCCAACTCCAACTGCTACTACAACTCCTCCTCCTACTACTACCGCTACTCCAACTACTACTACTACCACTACTCCAACTACCACTACCACTACCACTACTGCTACTACGACTACCACTACCACAACTGCAACTGCTGCGACTCCTACTACTACTCCTACTCCAACCCCTACTACTACTACTACTACTGCTGCTACTACTACTGCTACTTGTATGACAACAACTACTGCTACTTGTATGACAACAACTAGTACAACAATAACTACTACTACTGCTACTATTTCGGCTCCTACAGCTATTGCTATTACTACTACTAGTTCTACTGATCCGGCTTCCCCTGCTACTGCTGCTATAACTATTCCTACTACTACTACTTCTACTAGTACTTCTGCTCTGACTAGAACTACTACTACTACTACTACTTCAACTTCTGCTAGAACTGCAAGCTCGGCTCCTGCTGCAACTATTATGACTACTATAGGTACAACTACTTCTACTGCTATTACAAATACTGCTGCCACTGCTGCTACTATTGCAACTACTACTGCTACTACTGCTACTACTGGTGCTACTCTTACAACTACTGCTACAACTACTGCTATGACAATTGCTACTACTACTACTGCTACTACTAGTACTAATACTACTAAAACTAGAGCCACTGCTACTGCTGCTACTATTGCTACCACTACTGCTACTACTTCTACTACAACTACTAATACTACTACTACTACTCTACTACTACTACTACTACTTTGCTACTGCTGCTCGTACTACTATTGCTCCTACTACTTCACCTACTACTACAACTACTACTACTGTTGCAACTACTGTTTCCACTACTTCGACTACAACTACTACTAGCGCTACTAATACTACTGCTACTACTGCCGCTGCTAGTTGTAAAACTGCTACTATTACCAATACTACTGCTGCTATTGCTATACTACTTACCCTACTACAGCTACTCCAACTACTACGACTATGACTACTGCGGATACTACTACTTACTACTATTTCCAACCTACTGTGAATTACTTACTACTTCTACTATACTATTACTGCTCACTATACTACCACTACTAATAGCCCTACTTCCTACACTAACTCCTACTTACGAACTCCGACACTCCCTTACACCAATACGCCTACCACTATTATTACGACTATCCTATGCCTACACCACAAAAACTACTCTACCCCTACTACTACTACAAATACTACTTCTACTACTAGTACAATTGTTACTATTACTACTCCTACAACTATTGGAACTACTACTGCTGCTGCTACAAATACGACTACAAATACGACTGAAAATATCACCGCTACAGCTACAAATACAACTACAATTGCTACTACTATGGTTACTACTATACAACTTTTACCGCTACTACAACAACTAATACTACAGCTACTACAACTTCTGCTGCTACCTCTACTGCTAATACTAATGCTACTAAAACTACACTCCTACTACAATAACTACTACTAGCACTACTACTACTCGAACAACTACTACTATTACTACTACTAATACTAATATTACTACTACTACTACTCCTACTACTACTACTATTGTAACTAGTGCTACTACTACTACTACTACTACTACTACTACTACTACCACTACTACTACAACAACAACAACAACAACAACAACTACTACTACTACTACTACTACCACAAGTACTACTACTACTACTACTATTTCTATTATTACTACTACTACTATGACAACTACTCCTATTGCTACTACTACAACAACGACAACTACTACTACTATAGCAGCTACTACTACTACTACACTACTATTACAACTACTACTACTAGCACAACGGCTACTCCAAAAACTACTGCAATTAGTGCCACTAATACTACTAGTATGACAACTACTTCTATTGCTACTATTACTATTCCTACTATTACTACTACTAGTAATACAGCTGCTACAACAACTACTTCTAAAACAACAACAACTACTCCTACTCCTACTACTAGAACTCCAACTACTACTACTAAAGCTACTACTGCTACTAATACTACTACTACTACTACACTACCACTATAACAACTACTACTAGCATTGCTACTACTCCAATAACTGCTACAATTACTAGTACTCCACCTAGTACTACTACTACAGCTACTTCTATTGCCACAACTATTGCTCCTACTACTACTACTAATACCCCTACTGCTAATACTACTACTACTACTACTACTACGACAACTTCTACGACAACTACTACAACTACCCAAATTGCTACAACTACTATTACTCCTCCAAGTACTACTGCTGCTGCTACTACTACCACTCCTCGTACTACTACTTCCGCTACAACAATGGCTAATACTACAACTACAACAACTACTACTACCACTACTACTACTACTAGAACTGCTACTATTACTACTACTGTTTCCACTACTACAACTACAAATACTACTACCGCTACTAATACTATTGCTGTTGCTACCGCTGCTAATTGTAAACCTGCTAGTATTACCAATACAACTACTGCTGCTACACTTGCTACTACTACTACTGCTTCTACTACGGCTTCTACCACTCCTACTACTATTGCTACCCCTACTCCAACTACTTCTACTACTACTATAGCTGCTACTGATACTACTACTACTACTACTACTAGTATGACTACGACAACTACTAATACTACTATTACTACTACTACTACAACTGCTACTACAAGTACTACTTCTACTACTAGTACGATTACCACTAATACTACTACTACTAATGGTACTACAACTAGTCCAGCTCATACCCCTACTCCTACACCAACTCCTACTACTACTCCTACCACTGCTTCTACTAGTAGACCAACTCCTACTACTACTGCTACTCCTACACCAACTCCTACCACTATTATTGCTACTACTACTGCTGCTACTACCGCAACGACTACTACAACTACGACTACTACTACTAGTAGTATTATTGATACTACTACAACTACTACTAATACTACCTCTACTACTTGTAAAATTGCTACTAATACTACTTCTAAAACTACTGGAACTACAACTGCTGGTGCTACAAATACGACCCCAAATATGACTGAAAATATCACCGCGACTACTACAAATACAACTACAATTGCTACTACTATGATTACTACTACTACAACTTCTCTTGCTACTACAACAAATAATACTACTGCTACTACAACGTTTGCTACTATCTCTAGTACTAATACTATTCCTACTAAAACTACACTACTAGTACAATAACTACTACTAGCAGTACTACTACAACTTCTACTATTGCTACTACCACAACTCTTACTATTACTACTACTACTGAAGCTATTGCTACTAGTACTTCCACTACTACTGCTGCTACTACTACAACAACAACGACAACAACTACTACTACTACTCCGACTACTACTACTACAACAACTACTCCTATTGCTACTACTCTTACAGCTCCTACTACTAAAACAACAACAACAACTACTACTACTACTACAATACTACTACAACAACTACTACTAGCACAACGGCTACTCCAACAACTACTACAATTAGTACTGCTAATACTACTACTACTATTACTACTACTATGACAACTACTCCTATTGCTAGTACTGCTACTCGTACTATTACTACTACTACTAATACTACTGCTACAACAACTACTCCTACTCCTACTACTACAACTCCAAATACTACTACTAAAGCTACTACTGCTACTAATACCACATCTACTACTACTACTAGACTACTACGATGCTACAACTACTATAACAACTTCGATTAGCACTGCTACCACACCAATAAAAACTAAAATTACTAGTACTCCTATTGATAATACTACAACAACTACTCCTATTGCCACAACTACTACTCCTACTATTACTACTACTCCTCCTATTGCAAATACTACTACTACTATTACTCTTAGTACTACAACTGCTGCAGCTACTACTACTACTACTACTAGTACTACTACTACTACTATTACTACTACTACTACTACTACTACTACTACTACTACTACTACTACTACTACTACTACTACTACTACTACTACTACTACTACTACTACTACTGCAATTGCTACTATTGTGACTGCTATGTCCACTACTGCAACTACAACTACTACTACCGCTACTAATACTATTGCTGCTGCTGTCGCTACTAATTGTAAAACTACTACTATTACAAAAACTACTACTGTTGCTGCTACTACTACTGCTGCTGCTACTTCTACTACGACTTCTACCACTCCTACTACTACTGCTACCCCTACTCCAGCTACTACTACTGCTGCTGCTGCTACTACTACTACTATTACTACTACTATTGATACTACTATTATTATTAGTACTACTACTACTACAACTGCTACTACTACTACTAGTTCTATTACTAGTATGATTGCTATTGATACTACTACTATTCCTACTAATACCCCTACTCCTACACCAACTCCTACTACTACTTCTAGTACTACTTCTACTCGTACACCAACTCCTACTACTACTACAACTCTGACTACTACTACTACTCCTCCTACTCCTACACCAACTCTTACCACTATTATTGCTACTACTGCTACTGCTACTACCATAACTACTAGTACCACCACTGCTACTACTACTACTACTGCTGCTATTGGTACTACAACAACTACTACTAATACTACTTCTACTACTAGTACTATTGCTACAATTACTACTTCTACAACTATTGGAACTACTACTGCTGCTGCTATAAATACGACTCCAAATATGACTAAAAATATCACCACTACTATAGCGAATAAGACTACAATTGCTGCTACTATGATTACTACTACAACATCTTCTACTGCTCCTACAACAACTTGTACTACTGCTACTACAACTTTTGCTACTATCTCTACTACTAATACTATTGCTACTAAAACTACACTACTACTACAATAACTACTACTAGCACTACTACTACAACAATAACTACTACTATTACTACTACTAATACTACTATTACTACTAGAACTTCTACTATTGCTACTACTACTACACCTACTACTACTACTACTGCAACTACTGCTACTACTATTTCTACTACTACTACTACTACTACTACTACTACTACTACTATTACTACTACTACTACTACTACTACTACTACAATTACAACAACAACTACTACTACTATTGCTATTACAAGTACTACTACTACTACTACTGCAACTATTACTACTACCACTACTACAACAACTAATCCTATTGCTACTACTACAACTCCTACTACTACAACTACTACTACTACTACTACTACTACTACTACTACTACTACTACTACTACTACTACTACTACTACTACTACCACAGCAGCTAGTACTACTATTACACTACTACTACAATTAATACTACTAGCATAGTGGCTACTCCAACAACTACTAAAATTAGTACTACTAATACTACTACTACTATTACTG